>OZ023254.1:34173180-34379682 GCA_964007305.1 Netelia melanura | reverse complement strand
GTGACTGATAATAATTTTTGCATCGTAATTTTAATTGCAATATTTCACGCATCGTAATATTCAACATTTTGCATTGTTATATTATCGTGCCAAATAAAATAGTACATGTAATGGGGCCAAATATATGACGAAAGTATTTTTTGCGAAATCTCATTTATTACAGTGTATTATTTACAAAACTATTAACTGAAATTTGATTACAAAACTGTATTAAATTTTATAATTAAACCAATTTCGGACCTTTTTCCTTCCGGTTCATAATCGGAATTACACATCGTATTCTCAGGGTCTTCGGTTCTCGAAAATGTTCCATCGTTTTCTGCCGCGTACATATCATCGATTAATTGCGTAGAATCTTCATTCATTTCATCGTCACTTACAACTAGTTTAAGATCCTTGGCATTCGCACAATTGACGCCGTTACATTGACTACAAAGGATTTTGCATTTCAAACCAAGTTTCCGACACCCGCAATTTGATGTGCATTTACTCATACCGCAACCGCACGATATCATATCTAACAAACGAAAAAGGTCCGAAATTGGTGTAATTATAAAATTTAATACAGTTTTGTAATCAAATTTCAGTTAATAGTTTTGTAAATAATACACTGTAATAAATGAGATTTCGCAAAAAATACTTTCGTCATATATTTGGCCCCATTACATGTACTATTTTATTTGGCACGATAATATAACAATGCAAAATGTTGAATATTACGATGCGTGAAATATTGCAATTAAAATTACGATGCAACAATTATTATCAGCCACTTTTAATCGAGACGTGCAACAATACTGAAGATCTTCCATTTTCAATAGCATATTCAAGTTGAGGGGGAAAAAACACTATGGTTTAAAAAAAAAAACTTATTCTACGTCAATTTTTAAGGAAGTTATATAAATTGTTGAGTAAGCGCTCGAGACGAGGCACGGGGCCAGGAGCGCGACCCCCACCACGCCGCCCGACCGCGTCGACGACGGCGGGTGCAGATCCGCGCGCGGCCGATTAAAATGACTCGTCCACTGCAACAAAATTAACGCTCGGGAGAGTTTGCATCTAATTGGATATTGTGTAGAAAAGCGCGTAGAAAGCTGTAAGACTTGAATTTTGCAAAAATGTTGTTTAGAATAACGTTAAATTGACTAAACGTAAACATATCCATATCTTTGTTTTTAATTGAGATATTGAGACTTTTTTTTTTTAAATTGCGCGTCTCGCAAATATGCATACGATCCCTGAACAATTTTCTACTTACGTCAACAGATTAAGGAGTTATTCCTATTTGTTTATAAGTGAAAATTTTAAATCGTCCGAAAACGAACATTTTTATTAACGATTTTTTTCTAGTCGATCGATTCCTCAAAATACTTGGTGAATCGAACCACCTGAATTTTTTTCTCCGCCGTGCGCCTTCAGGCAAAGGCGGCAAAGGCAAACCCTTTTTTTTCGTAGGTCGAGAATTGTTGCTAAAGTTTGCGACGCACGTCGATAAACTTTACGTGACTCTCTTGGGAGTGGCATCATCCACATGATAAACTGCTTTAAAAATCGAAATGTTTATTATAATATGGTGAATTGTTGCAAACGTGAAACCGAAAGAATTGCAATTTACTGTTAAACTAACAATCTTACGTAATTTTTCCATAGAACTTATTTTGTAGAAGGCATGGTAACGCACAACTTTGATTGTAAAATTCTTTTTAAAAAACCGGTTCCAACCAAGAAAACTCGAAAAAACCGATTTTTATTTGTTTAAACAACTTTCCTGGCTGCAAAACACGGGTTCTGTCGGGGACAAATTAAGGGCATATTCGTGGGGGTCCATACTACCTAGGAAAAAATTGGCTCAGCGCTGGGCTCTTAGAATGAATCGAATGTCTATTCCGACTGGACTACGAATATTTTACTTCATTTCACCGCGCCTAGTTAATGTCTATTAAACAGTGACGACAAGCCTAAAAGGTTATGAAGTTAAGGTTTAATTTATATTATACCTTAACTTCATAACTTTATTTCACGTTAATACTTACTTTTATACGGTCAGCGCTAATGACTAATTGTAAATATCAAACGAATATATATGTAGTCTATATATGTTATTATGTAGTTGATTTTTCAACCGATCATACAATGCGCGAGAGTTTGATGGATGATCCATCGAGTTCCTTCTCTATTATATGTCATTAAGCTCGTATATTAAATTTGGGATATTGTATCGGACTAATAGATTTATATCATGCCCAAAGAAGGCCCATAATTATTTTTAAATTCTTCTCCCTTTCCAATAATTAAATTGAAAACTTTCTATTACATTTTTCGTGCTAATTGTTATTTTTATATGGTTAGCACTAATGCCTAGCTATATTTGAAAAATAATATACGTTTATATATATACAAGTAGCCTTTACCAATAGATTAACTTACTAGTCCAAGCAATAGAGCTCTAAAATCACCAGTTTTTGACAAAAATAGCACCCTATAACGGGGAGTGCCATCAGACGCGGAACAGCCTCCCGATCATAACTGACCACTTTTCGACTCCTGATTACCATTTTATTTTTTGTTATTAACAAATTAGTAAAAAGAACCACATTTTTTTCGTTTTTTGCTTATAAAACAAAAAATAATGAAGGAATCTGTTTGGTCCCAATGGACGGTCTACTCCCACTACTCGGCCACTTTCACGCGCTCAGGCGTTTTGGTCATGTTTAGGCGCAATTTTCACCTACTTAAACGCAATTAAACGAAAATCCAAAATTGGCGATTCATAGGTCAACAGTTCTAGTTTCAAAAGCCGCTTGCTAAACTTAAATCGGATGACCTCCAGAGCATCGAGCCTCTTCGCAAAATATGGCACAATTAAGGTAGTCCTATCGTTACAGCGTTTCCGTTAGATTTCCCTGAAAATTTGCAGAAACGTTCTTTAATGTCATATGTATATGTGTGTAAAATTTCAGGGGCCTTTATCGACTCCAAAATCACGATATTTATTCTTGAAAATCGTCACTTTTCGCAATCTCCCATAAGAGCCCGTGTTAAATATCGCAACATTATACAACGAGTATCTCGATCATTTGGTCGATGAAGCCTGTTGAAATTTTGCACACATTTTTATATGACACCAAAGAAGCTTCAATTAGTTTTTATAACAAATCTTATGGAAAAAAAAATCATGATTTTGTTTATTATATAACAAATAAACTTTCCGTAGGATCAATTTGAATTTTGAGTATGTTGTTCTTTAGTCGATTTGCAACAACTTTTCTTAATGAACTTTAACGCTTGGTCCATTTTCAATGTGAGAAAAAACGGGAACAAAATTTTAATCCCCCACCCAACGATAGGACTACCTTAAATGTTCATTGCAATAACGCAAAAACTAATTATCCGACAGCGCCCAGATTTCGCACACAAAAAGTACGTATCAATACCTACTATCTCGCGCAGAGCCTGGCCTACAACTTTAAAAATGGCGGAGTTATACATTTTTGAAATCAGCATTTTTTTTCTCGGTTCTGTCAGTGTATCTGCCTTAATTATTGACCGATCGGCTTCTTTCAGCGCTCATTTTATGCGTATTTCAATTACCTACAATTCGTCCATTGGAACCAAACAGATTCCTTCATTATTTTGTGTTTTATAAGCAAAAAACGAAAAAAATGTGTTTTTTTTCACTTATTTGTTAATAACAAAAAATAAAATGGGAATCAGGAATCGAAAAGTGGTCAGTTATGATCGGGAGGCTGTTCCGCGTCTGATGGTACTCGCCGTTATCGAATGCTATTTTTATCAAAAAAAAAGTTTGTTTGTTTGGCCTATACCGTTTGAAACTCATGTTTCAAACAACCCTTTCTTAATAAATAACTATGTTAATAAACGACTGTATGTATCAAACTTTGTTTCTAACGCCAGTAGTATGGATAAATTGATTAAATCTGTAAAAAATACATTTTGCGTCCTCCTTGACACTTTTAGGGATAGAATTTTGATATTCCTTTTTAGAGAATTTCCACGTTATGAGAGAAATATATTCTACAAGTTTCACGTTTTTAGGCGTAGGCTGACCGAGGCTGTGCGTTGATATTTTTATAATGCAGTATAGATATGCGTAGAAACACGAAAGTTGTGGTTTCATAAAAAAGAAAAGAAAGAAAAACGAACACTGTCGGGAACTCGGACAAGCGCAAATCGCAACAGAGCGCTACCCACGAATGTTTTCGAACTTCTGGTATTTTTACTGCAAACTCGACGAAAGTCTCGTTGGAGGAAAATACCTCCAACATATTTTCGCTGACGATCCCATGAGCGTTTACCGTTATTATGTGTAGTATATAGCTTTGTAATAATATATAAGTGAAGAGAATAACGAAATCGGTGATCTGCACTTTCTAGAAAATAGTGATAAAAGAATAGTGATAAAATAGTGATAAAAGAAATGGACTAAAAATAAATGGGTTCATCCACGATGTACAGTACTATACATAATTAATGAAATTAATTAAACAAACTCCGTATTACTTATTTAAATGAAAAGTGGTGACTCGTTCGGCACTACGTCTTTAGAGCGCTACACGGTAATGTAGGTAAAATACGAAAAATAAATAGGAAGACTAGGGAATAAAAGCTGTTCTCGGTTGGCGATGAATTTGCAAAACGGTAAAAACGCCAAAGACTAACAGAAAGCCCCTTCTCGTACCGAGATACAATGATGGACGTGTCTATTTTTGAGGCATATCATATTACACCATCACACGCTAATGGTCTTGACCGCGAGCACTGAACTACGTTAAACGATGATCGTACTGGAGACCTAGAGAATCGTTATTTCTTATTGTTATTTTTTTATTTTTATTACTTTGCGATTACTATACATATATAGCATTCATCTGCCTAAAAGGTGAAAAACTACAATGTAAAGAGAAAGCTGTTTTAAAAATAAGTTTCGTCGGTTTAATACATTCGTAGTTTTAGTTTCATTTTTTGAAGCTTCGCTGTTTCGCTAAGGAGGTTCGACTTATTTCAGAGTCAAAAAAGGCATTTAAAATGTTGGTTTCTCAAATTACAAGTCTTTCTTCAAAATTTGGTGCAATCCACGCGAAACTCGGAGCAGTGTGGAGCTGTGTTAAATAATTTTTTGGAACTGGCGTTTGAAATCGTTCTAAGCCTCATGAAATAAATTCAGAAGTTTTACGAACTTACTTACTTAATTATAACTAAAAAAATACATTATTAGATAGGAAAGTTAATAACTATAATTCTCCGGAAGCGTAAGATGAATACTTTTCTCTTCTTAAAGATCCTTCGTGTCCTTCGGGGCATCTTATAAACAAAAGTAACGAAATGCAAAACAATAATATAGAACTGTTTTAATACCGAACGATTTCAAAACGTAAAATGGGTTAAAATAGCAGTTAGCGAAAGTAAAAAGATTCCAAACTGGAAATTCATTGGAAATTCAAACGTCTTCAGCAAATCGTGTTTCCTGAAAAGTTATATGTTTTTCATGTATAAGCTACTATCTTTCGTTGGAATCAACTCATTGTACCGATGGACTTTTTTTTAATTTTCGAGTCGTTGCAGATTTGAGAAAACTACATTTGAAGGTAAACAAATGGCGAAAATAAAAAAAATAAAACAAAATAAAAGAAGAATTGTCGAAAAATGTTGAATAGTTTTGGAAATATTACCTAATATGGACTCCCCCCCCCCCCCCCCCCTCGCAATTCGGAACCCCCTGACACATTCGGAAACCCCTATTTGATCTTCTTTGCTTCAAATTAAGATTTCTTCCAATCTATTCAACATTTTTCGACGGTTTTTTTTAGTTTTCTTGAGAAAGACTTTATTGATAATTGTATGTAGGGTCTTACAGGACATTCGAATTAGACAAATTTTGGGACCAATTGAAACTCGAAAAATATTGGTTCGGAAAATGTCTATTTTCCATGTACCTTTTTCTAGGAACCGTACGCTCGATTTTCACCATTTTTGTTGTATGTGTATATTAAAGTGTTATAAACAATGTGTCGAGCGATTTTTTCGATATTTAGTTTCAGAATTTTCTCACATCGTCTTGAAATTTTGTTAAAATATTTTACCCCGTTTTTTTATCTTCAAACATATATTTCTCGGGTCTGAATCGTTTTGTTTTTTAAATGACTCGACACATCCTTCGTTGCGATATATTTGTTGCGTAAAAAAAAAATATATGCCGATACGATGAGTAGATGTAGAAAAAAGGTACATTGAAAATAGGCATTTTTCGACCCAATGTTTTTCGACTTTCCATCGGTCCCAAAATTTTTCTATTTCGAATATCCTCTAAAACCTTACATAGAATTATCAATAAAGTCTCTCTGAACAAATTTTTAAAAAATCGTTAAAAAATGTTGAATAGTTTTGAAGAAATTTTAATTTGAAGCGAAGAAGATCACATAAGGGCTTTCGAATATGCTGAACCTCCTTGAAACAAAGAGTTATACGACCATGAGGATCGAAACTTGCTATTTTTCAATGGCCACATTGTGAACACAGTTTATTATCACCATTGTTGGCATCGCGAACTCGACCAATCATCACCATTACATTATCAGAGTAGAAGTTCACGAAGTCTACTGTATAAATCTAATTAACGCCTCGAGTAACCAAAGATAATGACCCACACCGGTGGATGGATTGAGACAGGTCTCTCCTTCCCTCCCTCATCCCTTTAATCGGTGCCAAGGTGAGATTTACCGAGGGATCGATACGCAGCACGACGGAACTACCATAATACTTATCCTTATGAATTTAGCATGTCTCGCGGTTCCGAGTTATGTATCATCCACGTATTACATTCATTCCAGATGCAAATTTCCGAAATACTTTTTACTGTTTACATTCAGGTTTCGGTTATACGTTAAAATTTGCACCACAATAAATTTTCAAGCGTAACGAAGATAATATATGTACCGTAATGTAATTACAATTTTTCGTTTCTCGCGGTAATATTTAACGAAGATGAATTAATGAGGACGTTATCGTTCTTTGAGGGAATGAGGTTGTTACCGCAAACCGGTTACGTATGCGGTACTCTTGATGTCAAATCGATTTCGATTTGCTTTAGAACTCGGCTTTTAAAAACCGGAATATGCTTGCCTTAAAAACCGGGAATTTTTATTAAAAAAAATTTTTTTTTGAAAGACACATAACTTGCATTTGCCGAGCGAAGGTGAGCTCCGCGAAAAATTGGCGAGTATACACCGACATGGTAACTAGAATAGACATATCGTCTTTACCTCTTCCATCTATACAACTTTGAACCGAAACATTTTTCAACAAATCCAATTTGGATTTGTTGAACAAGGAAGGCAACGTTGAATATCTGCCGACTGCCAACTTTTTTCAATATGGGACCACGTGATCGCAAAATCGCAATGGTACGATTATTTTGTGAATTTTGACCCACAGAGGATCGTAGTAGAGATGATCGAGACTCTTCTTACGATTATAAATATATGCGCCTTTTTTCAGTTCAGTTACGACTGCAACAGTGTTCCAAGGTTCAAGAACACTCTCACACTCCAACTCTCCGGCTTGGAGACATCTACATGTCGCGTGTACGAAACTTACATCGCGTCGGACATTCGTTAAGACGATCAATTATTTGAATACAAATTTTGTAAATATACTCGCGATAAATGCCCGCAAATACATTCGTACAGATTTCTCAAACGTATAAATGAATGAAGAGAAATTATATAAAATAGGGGATACAAAGGATTGGAACTTCCTATTTTAGGTAATATACAGGGTGGCCCACATAACTCTTAACAGCTGAATATTTCGGAAACTATTTGTCCAATCAAAAAGTTGTTCATGAGAAAGTTTTATACTTTCGAGAGGCCTTTCTAACTACAAAAATATGAAGTTACCCCCTGCCCCCATAAAGGGGGGTTAACTTTACAATTTCAAACGGGACCCCCTATCTGACAAAAAATCACATCTGACAACAAAATGTTTTAAATAAAATTTATTTGTTTTTTCTCGTAGACTCCAACCATCTAACATTTTATAGGGGGTCCCGTTCGAAATTGTAAAGTTACCCCCCGCCCCCCATAAAGGGGGGCAGGGAGTAACTTCATATTTGTATAGTTAGAAAGGCCCCTCGAAAGCATAAAACTTTGGCATAAACAACTTTTTGATTGGACAAATAGTTTCCGAAATATTCAGTTGTTAAGAGTTATGTGGGCCACGCGGTATTATTCCAATATCATTTAGACCAATAATTAAATTCTTTGAGATATTGGTAACGTCATAAAACCGTTCTATCCATCCTCGCGGAATTAAATATTCATTATTTTTCCGCTCAATTTGCCTTTCGTACACTATTTTAACCGAATGAATCCAGATTTGCACGGGAAGAGATATCCTTATCACGTGTATAGAGGTGTAAAGGGAAATCGTTTTTCGACACTTTCATCAAATATATAAACAAATGACGTACGAATGTTCCAAAAAATATTGTCAAAATATAATTTGTATAACTTTCATAGCACTTTAAGTAGGTACTTATTGTTAGTTAGAAGAAAATCCAGTCGTAACGCATTACAAAACTTCCTCTGCAAAATAGCAAAGCGAAGTCCAAGGTCGTTCAAAGTACGATTTTACATGAAATATAATAAACACCTATTGTAGTGTCTCGACACTTTTATTCATTCATTTGACGCGTGCGGTAAATATGTATGATTCCCCGTGCTGTCGGAATAGTGTATGCGCGTTAAAATAGAACTCGAACGAACGGGGGCACGTAATGCAATATAAAGGTATGCCGACCTTGAAAGAATATTCCACAATACGAGACTCGACGCACCGGTAGTGTGATATGACTCTCGCATGCGTCGCAGCTTAAACGTACCGGTGAATGAAAACGCTTTGAAAAAAAATCATAGGTGCAAATCTACCTGCAATTGTGCCATTTGAAAATTTCAGCTCGCGATTAATTCGTTGTAAATATCTCTATTGACTATGTTCATTCAAAAGAGTTTAAACGAATCATAAATTTGTTATATGGTGGATTTACGTAAATTATTAAAAAGCTATGAGCCGCTTATTAAATGCAGACGGATCGCACCAGAATCCCAGCTTTTAATTGTTTCCACGAGTCGTTGTGAAATAAAATAAACAGTTCAATAGGCACAATTAGGTTGCCCTATGATTCATTAAAAATTATACTTGAGTTATAAATTTGAAAAATTAAATATTTTTGGCGTCGGTTGTAGTATAATATTCTGAATATACAGTCGGTGACGAAATTGAGTGGACACTTTCTAGTCTAGAGTCCCGGTACGGGTTTTTATGCCATTTCACCGGTAATTGACCTAGGCCAATTTAACCAACGGCATTTTAAAGAGGAGCAATATACCTTCATTTTGGCTATTTAAAAAAAAAATTACGATATTTTTTACAATTGGCACCCAGTTTTGAAAACGCAAATTTTTGGTCATTTCTTGTTCTTCTTTGAGTGGACATCTTTCGTAGTCAAATTTTTTTGACACATTTCTTTAACCGCGATCGTAAAGGTAGAAGTCCAAGCTTCAATTAGTTTTTTTAGAAAACATTCTACGATTTTTTTTCCAAAGATATTTCGTTTTTTTGAGAAAGAAATAGACGATTTAAAAATTGCTCCGCAGGACGAAAACGATGAGGTTTACAACAAAACCTCAAGATGGTAAAAAGTTCTATTACTTCTTGATGAGTTCACGAGAATTTTTCAGATTTTTCTCGAAATTTGTTTTCCATCTACCCGGTGATATATGAAAATATCATGGTATACAGATCAATCGAGTTTCGAGCGAAAATAGATGGAAAACAAGTTTCGAAAAAAAAAACCTGAAAAAATTCTCGTGAACTCATCAAGAAGTAATACAACTTTTTACCATCTTGAGGTTTTGTTGTAAACCTCATCGTTTTCGTCCTGCGGAGCAATTTTCAAGTCGTCTATTTTTTCTCAACAAACGATATATCTTTGGAAAAAAAAAATCGTAGCATGTTTTCTAAAAAAAGAAATTGAAGCTCGGACTTCTGCCTTTACAATCGCGGTTAAAGAAATGTGGTAAAAAGGATTTACTACGAAAGGTGTCCACTCAAAGAAGAAACCAACAAAAAAGCGACCAACAATTTTTGTTTTCAAAACTGGGTGCCAATTGTAAAAAATGTCGTAAAATTTGTTTAAAATATTCAAAATGAAGGTAAATTGCTCCTCTTTAAAATGCCGTTGGTTAAAGTGGCCTAGGCCAACTATCGGCGAAATGGTATAAAAAAACCGTTCCGGCACTCTATACTAGAGTGTCCACTCAATTTCGTTACCGACTGTATGTAGAGGATGTCATGCCATTCGACCGATAGAATTTTTTCAAATCTTTCGTATAAAGGTTTCAAGATTTGAAAGAGGACGTGAAATGGCAGTGCTTATTTGATGTTAAATAGAGATTTTCAAGGTCTACTTATTTTTTTTTTCGTAACAAAAACTGATGTATAATTTTTGTGGATTTGTATTCTAGATTAAATTATAAAAAATTACTGTTCCAAACACATCATCGGAAAATCAACATTTTTAAATATAATTAAGCAAAAATACCAGACATTTTTGAGTTTTCGCAAATTTTTTAATCGCAAACTGCAACTTTTCAAGAGAAGTTACAGAAGCTAAAAGGCAGCTCAATTTTAAGTCAGGAGTTTACGAAAATATTGTTTTAAAGTTTTAATTAATCGTTATAAAGTAATTTTTCTTATCTGAACATAGAATCCTTCGTGCTTTTCATTTCCCAAGTCAGAAGTAGTAACTTCTATTCACAATTATTAAAAGGCTAAAAACCTGTGTTAAAAAATGGATTAAATACTTTTCAAATAATGATACAATTTTTAAACATTAATTAAAACTTTTTGAAAATTATCTCTAACAATAAGTAAGAATCGTTGCTTAATAAACTTCAGCATTATTTCTCTCCCAAGACTCATCTTATAAGAAATATCACTTTGGTGTTCCCCTTCGATTTTGTTCAAACTTTTTTATGTGGAAGAATATAAAAAACTAAGAAACACGTATTTTTTTTATCTGCGGAAAGACGGTTTTAAGGGGTGAAACATACCCTCACAAATGGGGATGTTTTCATTTTTCGCCGAGAACATTTTAATGGTACGAGATATTTAAAAAATTCAAATTGCAACAACCTTTATTTTTTTCGAGTACTATAGGGAAAGCTTGTACAAAATGATCCCTCGAGGTAAAACGATCCCCGGCTGTTATTCCGACTTACTATATATAATATCGACATCTAGGATATTTTAAGTGAATTTCGTGCGGCTACGGATGAGCCATAAAATCTTTGTTAGTGTCATAGCGTTGTTGGCAGTGGGAAAGTTTTTATCACAAAATATTCCAAATTATTATGCTCGATCTAGAGTAAGCCATTATTTGATATTATGTAGCTTTAGTATACGCACATAAGTATTATGTGATGGGTCCGTTTATCTCAATTTCTGTTACCAATTTGCAATGGAACTAACCGTCCTTCATTATAGTATTCGAAAAACATAGGTTATGTTTGATGTTTTTCGTTAATAAAGCATTTGGGGCAAATGAGCCCAGGATCATTTTACCCCCTGCCTACCTACTTCCGATCGCGTTCAGTTAACTTTTAATAAATAATTTTTAGGTTCTTTGATATGAAGTAGGTATTAATATGAAATATGAAGATAAGCCAATGATACTAGCTAAAAAGAGAGCGTTATTTTTAATATTCTCTTCAGAAACATCAATAATACTATAAAACTGCTATTACTGGTATAGAGATTTACGATAATTAAGAATTTACTTTATGATTATTAAGACAGAGTCGTTTAAAGCTTTAACCGGTAAAACGATCCCCGGACCATTTTACCCGCACCCGGGGGATCATTTTGGACACGGGGATGTACAAAATGGTTCTTTAGTAGACCTGCATGAAAATATTAATAAAAATTATTTCTAATGGCTTATGCGATTCAGCGCTTACTAAATTTGTAGTTCGATCGAATAAATACCCGTTAAATATTTTAAATTTAAGACAAAGCCGTATACCCTTGTTTTACAGCTGTTTTCCTTTAGGGGGATGCATTTTGTATCACCTTCCCCTATATGGGCGATGAGAACGATGCATATAACAACAAATTTCACATTGTTTATTGCAAATATACATTTTTCTCATACGTATCTCCGAGAATTGTTAATCGATCAAGAGAGATCTACGACTAATACGAGGGTTTACAGCAACGCCACGCAAAATAGCAGCATCTACATTTTCCGTGGTCCGCAATCCTCAGCAGGATTTACACTACCTGTCGCGCAAAATGACGCGACTATCGGGTCAAATGTTCATCGGCTTGAACACTGTCAATCTGGAAATTGCTCAGCATGCAACAAACACACTCTTGTGAAATTTTTTTTATTAGATTTGAAAATGACAAAACGGATGGGCAAGCCAAATTGAGGTGCATTAGAGGCGCCTAAATCCATCGGAATCCAACAAAATTTCATTGTGCTTCGCTCTCCATCTTGAAAAATAGATAATCGTCGATATCTCGATGGCTACTGATTACATTTTCGTTTTTATTTTTTAGTCGTATAAGGAAAAATATCTTCTACGACATTTCTTTGAAGAGTTTTTCAATGTATGCAAGAAAAAAATTTACGATTGAAGAAATGCTACTAATTAATGTTCACAATTGTTTATTGTCAATTATAGCGCCCCCTTTCGATCTTATTAATTTTTATTTTCAATAATACTTGTATAGGACTGAATTTCCAAAAAAATGTGTATAACAGATTTTACGATAACTCGGATATTACCCGAGATAGAAAGCGCCAAAGTTGCCTTTGTTTGTTATAATTGCAAGGAATCGAAACGCAATTGACATCCGACAATGCAAGATAACCGTATATAATAATTTTATTATTATTATTCTTAATTTTTTATTAATTATGTAATTATAGTATATATTTTGTAAGACACCATGAAAGATTTTAGTTGACTGGTGTGATACATGTAGGACCGAGTGCGCTAACATAAGATCGCAAGTTGAGTGATATCCTACTCGAATGAGGCAGTCCGTTGTCGGCGTTAATACGTCCGAACTTTGGGTGTTTCCATTGTTCTAATGAATGTACTAATACCTCGTTTTCAACTTAACAGGGCTTATGTGTTCATCCATCCGGCATGAAACATTTACGGTTTAATATAATTTACTCATTGAATACGAAATTAATAATAATAATAATAAAATTATAATATTTTTAGATTATCCTGCATTGTTGGATACCAATAGCGTTTGGATTCCTTACAATTGTAACGAAGATAAGTTTGACGCTTTCTATGTCGGGGAATATTTCAGTTATGGACTAATTTGTTATACAAAAATTGTTGAAATTTCGGTCTCTATAAGATCACATAAAAAAAATTTATAAAATCGAAAGGACGCGCTTTAATTGTCAATAAAAAATTGTGAACTTTACTTATTAGCCACACTTATCGTAATATTTTTACGCAGATAACAAACAATTATTGTAACAAAAGTCGTAGAATATGTTTTCCCTACAAAACTAAAAAAAATCCAGTTAATAGGAGCCAAGATATCGACGATTATCTGTTTTTCAGTTTTTTCAAGATGGCGGAGGAAGCGTAAGGAAATTTTTTTGGATCCCGGCGGATTTAGGTATCTCTAATGACCCTCTACTTGTCCTAAAAGTTTAGCTTGCTCATCCGTTTTGTAACTATTTGCACACTTTTTGATGTAATTATTTTATACTATAAAAGGAGTTCTCGATATTCGAAGTAGTTGGCATTTTAGAAGCATAGAACGGAGCAGCCGTTTAGTTTGTGCAGTCGAGCAACCGGTGGGGTGGATGATCGAGGTCTTTTGTATTGAATCTGCTGCTACCTGAGTCTTTGCTGAGTCATTGTCATTAGAAGAGTCGTCGGATTTTCTAGAATTTACTCTCTGTATAAAATGAAACGTTACAGTTTAGTTTGGTCTTGGCTTGGTGTTTAAGCAGTATATCGTTCGGCTTCGTTCTGTGTACTGTGAATGATTTATGAGGAAAAATGAGTAGTAAAAAGGATCTAAATATATTATTGTCTATGCTGATCGTATCAAAAAATGAAGATTTCACGGCAATCGGTATAGTCCAATCGAAATGTACAAGAATACGACCGACTTCTAAACAAAGACGACGAAGAGCGACTGCAATATTTTTGTAAGTTCATTGCACCTCCAGGAGTGTGGCCTTAAAAGTTAGGAAAATTTGGACATGTTTTTAGAAACCAGAAATCGTTGAAAAAAACCGTTTATTTAATTTGTATTTTTGTTTTGACATGGGTTTTATTGAAAAATGCTTCCTACAAAAGTTGGACGCCGTGAGTTTATCTACAAAAAAAGTCCTGTGCGAAAATTACGTGAGACTATTTTAGTTTAGCAGTAAATTGCAATTAAAATAAAATTCAATCATTTTGTTTAGAGCATCTAGACCCAATCTATTTTAAATTATATTTTGTTCAGGCGATAAAAGTGGTTGCGCATCTTGTTGCACGTGTCGGAAATTAAGGTTAAAGTGCACAATATTGTAGAAGAAATATAACGGTTTGAACTGTACAAATCTTCCTGAACCCGAAATAGTTTTAAGTGGTGAAGAAATCGGCGCAGAATTTTTAAGATCTTCCGATGAAGTTAATAATGCAACTGATTTACGTTTCCGCAAACAGAAGTCCCGAATGATGTAAGTGGTGATGAAGACTATGAGCATGTCGAGAAAAAAATTAAAAATCAATAATTATTACTAGAATTTTAGGAATCATGCATGTAATATAATTATTGTAATAAATAAAATTCCTGATAATATAAAATTTATTTATTATACCCTTACTCATTTATTATAAATTGATTCACAGGCACAGCCATATTTAAATTCAAAGAAAACAATAGATATTGGGGCAACAACAAGAAAAAAATTGGTTTTCAAGAATCGTTCCAAATTCCTGAGAAAAAATATGCAGAATTAAAAAAAAACTGTTTACTACAATTTATAAGGGAATTATTGAAATTGTTAACCAAGTCGCTTGAGGAGCGCCGCGGGGCGAGAGGTGGTACTCCCACCACGTCAGCCGGCCACGCGATCGACGCTGCTCGCTGAACGGCGAGCGGGCGATGGAATTATAGATCATTACTCGCAATGAGATGAACGCTCTAAAGATTTATTGTTAGTATCATATTGAATCGTATACCCAAAAACGTTTAGAAGGTTCTGGAACTTGATTGGGCGAAAATTTTGATTACAACAATAATAAATAAATAAATCGACATAATAAATCGAAAATACGTATTTTCGATTTCTCGATTTTATCGATATCTCGGCTTGTAATGAAGATATTGAGACTTTCTTTTTTTCATATAATGTGTCTTGCACAAGCGCATCATAATCTCAAAGAATATTTCAATTAGCTTGGCAATTTAAAGCGCTATTTCTATTTGTTTATAAGCTAAAATTTTATATCCTCGAAAAATGGAGTTTTTTTTAACACATAATTGTTTTTTTTTAAGTTGAATCCTAAATGTACATGTTGAAAGATACCTGCTGAATTTTTTTGATAGCGTGAGTCTTCTGTATTAGCTGGTATTTTAAAACTCCGATTTTCGCAGATCGGACATTACTACTAAACTATATAACATAGATCGATAAATGTTTCGCGTGTCTCTTGGAGATAAATGCTCTTCAGACGATAAGCCCCAACAGCAAGGCATAAACCGTCTTTAGCGACAGAAGTGCAAGAAGCTATTAACCGTTTAAGTACCAAGCAGCGCGATCGCGCTGACCGGTATACACTCTGGGACTCAAACGGTTAAACCAGTATACGAAGATTTGTCAAAAGAAGTCCTATTGTCCGGAGGTTTGGAAGGAGAATCCAAAATTACGAGTCGCTGAGTTCATTGATCTGGATTTTCAATCCTAAACACATTCATGATGGCGCAAAAATTGTGGAAGTTGCCACCTTTTTGGGATGCACAGGGAAGAAGAAGCGGCTTTGCGTGACTTCTGCGAAATAGAGGGTAGCGTATTATATGGATCCGGCATAGCAGATTAATTGTGAGTCAACATTTCCTTCGTATAAATCATACTTGAACTTTTAAACACATTTTTCTCAAAACTGTATTTTTTAAATTGGCTTCCATGATAAACCGGAAACTATTTAACAGATTTTGCTTAAATTAGCATAATGTATTCAGCACATCTGTAGTTCTAAACGAAACTAGAATATTTATAAAATCTGCTATAGTTTTTTTTAAGCTGGAAAAGTCGGAAAAAAGTGACGAAACTTGGAATCCAATATTTAAAACCGTGTCAACAGTTCAGTTTTCCATATTTCAACTTTATTGTTGTTCTAGTTATAGCCTCGACTCTACAAATTAAAATACCGTTTGCTTTTTTTATTTCAAAAGAGCCGAACGTCCACAATCATGGGAGCCGTCAACCAACTTTTTCGCCACATAGATTTCGTCGGCACTGGATAAAGCTATCTTAAAATGGATATTTTTATTGTAAAATTTACAACAATTTTGGGAAAAAATGAATAAATATGTGGCAAACCTTGGAATATAATTTGTTTTAGCTCTTCGTTAATAAAATAATTTTCAAAAAAGCTTTGAAGAACAAGCTGTCACATGCAATGACTGTCTTAAGGTAGTCCTATTGTTACAGCGTTTCCGTTAGATTTCACTGAAAATTTGCAAAAACGTTCTTTGATGTCATATGTATATGTGTGTAAAATTTCAGGGGTCTTTATCGACTCAAAAATCAAGATATTTATTCTTGAAAATCGTCACTTTTCGCAATCTCCCATAACAGCCCGTGTTAAATATCGCAACATTATACAACGAGTATCTCGATTATTTGCTCAATGAAGCCTGTTGAAATTTTGCACACATTTGTATATGACATCAAAGAAGCTTCGATTAGTTTTTATAATAAATCTTCTGGAAAAAAAATTCATGATTTTGTTTATTATATAACAAATAAACTTTCCGTAGGATCAATTTGAATTTTGACTATGTTGTTCTTTAGGCGATTTGCAACAACTTTTCTTAATGAACTTTAACGCTTGGTCCACTTCCAACGTGAGAAAAAACGGGAATCAAATTTTAATCCCCCACACACCAATAGGACTACCTTCAATGATTCACAGTTTAAGATGGTAGAAATTGGTAAGGAGTAGGAAGGGGGGAGGGGGGGGGGGTCAGAAAAGGCAGATGAGAGACATAAATATAACTACAAAGACTAACTATACTATAACGGCTGTGCGGAACAGAAAAGCCGTGAAAAATAGTTGGTATAAAATTTCACGTTTAAAATTTGCAAATTGTATAAAACACTTTTTATCTAACAAACGCAGATGGACTGGCAGTCCAGTAAATGTTGAGGCAACCAGTTACAATTCTTTACAAATTAAGTAAACTGAAAAAATGATACGGTTTTAATTTGTCAGAAATAAATAACCTTTAGATTTCCATGAAACTCGTTATAGCTCACGAATAAAATAATTTAAATGCTTATGACGGTTTAAAAAATTCGTATCTGCGGCACTGAAAGTATAAAAAAATCACGGAATAGTTGAGTACCCTCAACTTCGTTGGGGAAACCACCGAAAAAAGTACGAAGCGAACAACGAATAAAAAACGGACCGGTCACATACCGATCGATTCGGAATGGGGTGTCCCTTTACTTCCTTCTCCATTCGTCATATATCAAATATATATACATATATCTATAACCAGCCCAGATCACGAGGGTGCAGAGAGGGTCCATTCACAGGCGAAATGTTACACGAGTACCACGTGACGCGCATCGATCCATATTCTCCTGTATAAACGTGCAAACACGTATAGGAGAACCTTCGTTATCTAGAATAAGCGGGAACATCGAGTTCGCGGATCATAAATACTACATATCCCCTACATTCGTCTGTATTTCGTACGATATAATGAAAACCCGACTTTTCGAGATGTCCGTATCAACTGATAAGAAGGATTTAGTATACACCTAGGCTGATGAGGCTCTTTTTGAGTTCCATTTGTGAGACAAATGTGCCACTTTAACCCACATTTGACTTTTACTTTAAAAACTGAACGACGATAGCTTTATACGGCTATAACCCTCCATCTATTTGATTCGCGCCCGATTAATGGAATTTCTACTGTAGGGGCCACGGTAAGTTTGGCGAGGCTCCAAGTAATAAAACATATTATAATGTGCCCTCAAACATATTTTATCCCTAGTATTCTTCGATTATATCCTTAAACCCAGATCGTTTGGCACTATTTCGTGCGAATATAGGTGTATCATCGATATGAATGCTCATGCTACGAATCTGCCAATGGTTTGACACCTCCCTACTTGATACCATTCGCATTTCTCTCTTACTAATTCGTATTGCTACCCTATAAATTTATGTTTCTTTGCTTGTTGCTTCTGCTACCGTTATTTGCACTCCAAGCAATCCAACGGAAACGATTTTATATTTTCATCTCAGACATGCTTCTATCTATTATTCTGTACATGAAACTTTCATAGGGATTAACTTTATTATTATTATTATTTCTGTGTGGGGTTTCCGAACCCCCATCGGGCGCGCCCCCAGGTGGCGGATAGGAGAATGCTCGGCAGATATGTCGGGTAGGTGGGGCATAAAAACCCCACTCTCGAAACAAAACAGAACATGCATGCAGAAGAGCACATGTCTGTTCCCGTTTCGGAGGGTGCACTCGCCAGCGTTTGTCGTCGTGTTAGTTGCGGCTCGGAGTCATACATCGATCGTTACACATCGTAGCACACTAGGAGTACATCAAACCGATGTTGGTATTTCCTTGGCTTCGGCATAGAGGCTACTGTGAACTTGATCTGTCGAGATGACCACCGCGGTGTGTATCAGGAGCCAGCCTGTTCGGGCCCTGATCGGGAAGTGTGTATTGAATACAGTGGTCGTAAGCTGTAGTGCTCCGGGTGAGCGCCGATTCGTCCGTGTTTTCCAAGACTGGTAACCGTAGGTCAGGTGTCAGGGAACTGGGGTAGGAGTCATTGTATTCCCAGGATAAACCCGTTCCTCACTATTACGGCCCACTCCTATGAACACGAAGAGCCGGTTCCAAACAAAACATGGCTACAGATGGAAAAAGTAAAGAGAACAATAACGCAGTCTCATTGAGACAGCTTTTTGCCGAATACGAAGGAAAAATGGAGACGAGACTCGCAGAAGTGCGAGTCTTATCAAAACCAGGCTGGACACGCTGAAGAAGCAGTCAAACGTCAACAAGGTAATCACGAAAGATCTTCCGATGCTAGTAGAGCACTTGGATGAACTTGCAGATTGACATCGTCCATCAATGAAGACCCAGGCGGTATTCGATACGCCGGCCATGCCGCATGGAAGGATCCAAAAAACAACGACACCGAGAACGGCGAGCCTGTTTACGTCGGTAGTCCTTTCGTCCATCTCTACAAGTGAACTGAAGCAGATAGCATCCAGTTCACCAGACCCTTCGGTGATGGGGTCAGCAAAAAAAGGAAAAAACGAAGGTGCCCGAAAGCGTGTGAGCCGAGGTTGCCAACAAGAAGCAACGGAAAAAGACACGTAGTAAAGAAGGCAAACAAAAAGACGAGCCAAGAGGGAGGTGAGAATAAAACGCAAGCCCCCCAAGGTGCCGCAGCTGCAGCACCTCGGCGAGCTACGGGAAGCGCCGTGAAGAAGAGGGCCCCGCGAAAACCCAATCCAAAACGTACGCGGTCATACTGAATACTATTCGGAGAGAGGTAAAGTCCATAAAGGATTGTTATGGGCCTCAAGTGGGTTATAGAGGGACCTCCTTCAAGTACCTGAGTACCAACGTTTATCCTAATGGGCCCTAGTTTCTGAGAAAATGGATTTTGAAGTTTTGTGAACCTACCGTACCCATAACGTTAATCATGTTTCAACCAAGCCAGCGTAGCGCAGCGGTTAAGGCTCACGTCCACCTAACTGGCGGAGCATGTTCAAATCTTGCCCGTGTAATTTTTTTTCACTTTTTTCGTACGGGATATCACCGAATCCTATAAGTTATGCAAAATTATTCGGAAATGGTCATTTTTTGCGTAGTAATCTTATTATTAATCAATAATTACAGAAACGTCTTACTCGTCTTATCGCTTGACTCTCTTGCAGTGTTAAAACAGACGTTACAATATTTGTCGTAAAAACAACCGAAACACAAAGCCATACAGCATCACACGCATTTAATAAAAGCTACACTACTACTTGCATACCCACGGATTTTTAGGCGCGATACCGGGAAACATTGTTCGTTCAAACGTTGCCCAAATATTTGAAAGTTTAACTACGGCCCACAAACAGAATGCACATTTAATGCAAGTGTGCTCGGTATTCGGTGATATCCTGTACAATGAAAGTGAAAAAAAAGACAAAGGAAAAAAAATAACACGGGCAAGATTTGAACGCGTTCCGCTAGCGTGGTGGATGTAAACCTTATTCGCTACGCTACTTACTCCAGCCGCGGATTCTCTCAATATCTCTTTTATTTCGTTATCTCCACTTCTTTATTCACCTACGCCGACATCACGAGTACCCCTGCATTAATTTTCTCTCCTGCCATACATCCTCGCACTTTCATTTCTCACTCAAGACCCTCTTAGTTCTTCTCTCAATGTTTTCTTCGCCTTCTTCTTAATCGCTACGTTCCCATGATTACCGTGTCTCGCTCCTCTCTTATCACTTACGCTATTTGCTCTTCTCATCGGTCAAACATTATTATATGATTATTATCGTTTTAATTTAGCTATATTAACATTGATATATAATATTATAGTGAATAGTTAAAAAAATGAATTAGATTCTGAATCAGTTGTTTAATCGGTTAGACTGGGTGGGCTCAACTCCTTAAGCGTCAGTGTAACTGGCGACGAGCTACTTCCACTTCGAAAACGGGATCCGTAAATTGTCCGGCACTGAGCAACCGATCGCCTTAAAATTTGGAGGGTGCATAGAGAATTATGGCGTATAAAGTGCATGACAGTCTTATTTTTCCAAAATCTTGAAAAAAATTTTGCAGATTCAGTTACCACCGGAAAAATTTCTTCAAAATTTTGGAAAAATAAGGCTGTCATGCACTTTATGCCATAATTCTCTATGTACCCTCCAAATTTTAAGGCGATCGGTTGCTCAGTGCCGGACGATTTACGGATCCCGTTTTCGAAGTGCAAGTAGCTCGTCGTCAGTTACACTGCCTCTTAAATTTGAACCAAGCATCGTGTCTCATTTCTACTTTCTATCGGCATTTCGGGGGAACTTGGCGCACGTGCTAAGTATACGTCAACTCAAAGGAAATTTGCTGTAAGGGCTTCAACTTCCACTTGACATTTACTTTCAAGCGTTTCGTATATTGGTGGGAAGCTCAAATCAGTGGCTGAAGCAGCGAGATAAATACGAAGTAATAGAAGTGACCAGTCGCACATGAACAGCTTGACAGTAAGCGGACGAAACGCACGAGCATAGCCTTAAGTAACACGGTATTAGGTATGTCAAAATCTAAGTTTGTCTATTAGTAATAGGGATGTTGATTAATTTTAAGAACGGCCCTTATTTTATAAATCGAGTCTTAACGAACACGAAAAAACGATTTTACTAAAACAAAAAGTTTATTTCAAAACAAAATTACATCAATTAAAACAGTTTTCAAATTTCTCGTTAAAACGTTCAAATTTGTCAAGTGACTTTGACCTACATCACGACCCGTTAAACAACGCACGCGATTTGCTAAAGTGCTAGGTACGCAATTAAGTTTCCGGTTTTTTTTCCATAAAAAATAAAAAATTTGAAGACAAATTCAAAAAATTGTTAATTCGAAATATTGTCCCTCGTTGTGCACGCATTTTGCCCATCTCTCCGGCAGTACATAAATTCCGCAACGATAAAAGGACGCGTCTTTTAACTGAAAGTATTCCTACAACCAATTTTGAACTGCCTCATATACTTGGCTAAGTGCTGCCCACCCAAGCCATGCGCCATCGACCGGAACAGGCGGTAGTCCGAAGGGGCCAAGTCTGGCGAATATAGCGGGTGTGGTAGCAGATCCCATTTAAGCGTTTTGATGGTCTCCTGGACCATGGAACTGCGATGGCACGGATCGTTGCCCTGCTGCAATATCGCACACTCGCCTTTCGTATGCTATTCTGACCGTTTTTCGAGAAATGCGTGGTTTAAATTAATCAACTGTTGTCGGTCGCGATGCCCATTCACAGTTTCACCAGGTTTTAGAACCTTGTGGTACACAATTCCTTTCGAGTCCCACCAAACGCAGAGCATTGTTTTTTTTTTCTGAAGCAACTAGGCCTTGCCATCGATGTTGATGCTTCGCCAAGTGAAAGTCACAATTTTATGTTTTTGGGGTTCTCTAAATATATCCACTTTTCACCGCCAGTAATAATTCAATGCAGGAAACTTTTTCTATTGTGCCGTAAAAGCAGAATGTTGGAAGTGGCTCTTCGATTTTCCATACGTCTCTCAGTCAACGCATACGGGACTCACTTTCCTTCCTTATGAATCTTTCCCATGGTGTGCAAACATTTGGAAATCCATTACCGAGTCACATTTAATGTTCAGCAAGTTGATCTTCCGTTTGTGTATCATCTTCGTCCAATAACGTTGGCAAATCGGCATCCTCAAACTTTGCGGTCTTCCCGAGCGCTCCTCCGCGCTTGTACCAATATTCCCATCTTGTTTTCGATGGTACATGGTAACCGAAAACGTCCTTAAGTAAGCGACGTACTTCAGCTGCAGTTTTTTTTTCAAGTTGAAGCAGAAAAGCAATGCTTCTCACAAATGCTGTTCTTTTAGCACAAAGATTGACATGGTAGCGGTTAGAAAAAAGGTCGTTGTGTTACGATATGTGTTGATATTATCACTGGGTATTCTCAACAGATGTCCAAGCTATAAACATATCCAATTTTAGACTTGTATGCCCAGTACAAGTGTCGCTAGCGACATCCATGTGTGAAACCTAACAACTTAGTTACGCACCGAGTATAATCGAAGTTTAATGAGTGGTTGAGAAGGAGTTAATCAAAAGCTATAATAATGAATACAAAATTTGACAAGTGCTATGCAGTGCCCATATGCAAAAACACATCAATCTGCACACCAGCACAGCTATTACACATTTTCCGAAAAATAAACAAATATGAAGTGATTAACGGTTGCCAGAAGAAATTCAGCAGCATTATGGTCAACAGGTACGAGGTATATGTGTGCAGATCACTTTGATGTAAGTTCTGATTATAACTACAAATTACAATATAGGTACTCTATCTATTTAAATCGGGTGCAGATAGTTTTCTTTTTCGTTATGTTGACAATATTATTTACAATAATGGCGTGTATTAGGCACAGTTTATTGACATCACTTAATTACTAATACTACTTTCAAATCAAATTTTAACTTCCAAATGATATGGAAAATTATATTGAATATACTACAACGAGCATAGTATCTCAAATACGAATGAAGACTGCTTGTTTGCTTCTTTTTCGGATTTGTATCGACCAGCCGGTGCAAAATGACAAAGACTAGCACCGATAAAAGAACGTGAAGAAGTGGAACAAGTTAGAAGAGATGCGTCCCAAAAATGTGAAAACTTACGTATTGGAGGTCCAAGGACAAGCCCAGGTACTGTCTGACATATTTCACTATATAAATTTTAATAATATTTCAATAATCTGTTTATATACCTATTTATGATCCTGAATTATGCCTATATCTAATCTTTTTGCTTCCAGCAGGTTTAGGTTTTCACGTTTACAAGTAGCTAAATAAAAACTAGGTAATAAGCTAATTGGGATATTATTGTTATACCACTTTACATTTAATTTTTTCAGATATACATCATAAAGAAAAAAAGAAAAATTGATAAAGCGGTCCAGGTATATTACAGCCAAATGTCGAAGTAAAACTACCCAAACCCAAATCTAATCGCATACGGAGCAGGCTTCTCCAATGAATTTTCTGGCACATCTGTATCAACATCTTTATTTAAAATTTCTGCGTTGCAGCCACATGTAAAACCACAGCTATTTCGATTGAGCATAACACGGAACATAAGTAACGATGACAAATCAAACAGTGATATATCCTTGTACACTCCATCTGTAGCTCAGTCAGTTCTGTCAAAAACATCATCTGACACTAGTACTTTTAATGAACCAGAGCTAAAAAAGAACATAACTTTCAATTTATATTAAAAGTCACTCTAGATAAAATTAAAAAAAGACTCCAATTCTATATTGTTATACCAAAAGACTGTTATTTTTTATTTAAATTTATATATGAACATACTGGTATTCCTGAGCATCAAATATTATTATGTTTGAAAAAGATTCGATTGGACAGCCAGTTTTCTGAACTTGGCGATGAGTTCGCAATAAGTGGATCGTACGCAGGTAAGATTTGTACAGAAAATATTTCCAAAATTGCTCAAGTTATGAGGCCTTAGATTGTAACTTTAGACAAATCTGCAATCAACAGATGTTTGCCCATAGCGCTTAGAAAAAATTATTATAACGTAACTTGCATTATCGACTGTTTAGAAATTGAAATTCAAAAACCCAGGAAAGCCTTAAATCAATCGGTGCTTGATCCCAAACATAAAAAGACCGGTACAATGAAATATCTTATTTATAGTACACCAAATGGACTAGTCAATTTTATTTTATGAGTTTATGGAGAGACGCTCAGTGATGTATGTATAGTTGAAAGTTATGATTTATTTAACTGTTTACCAAGTGGTTCTCATATAATGAGGCTGACAGCAGCTTCAAACATACTGAACCACTACTAACTGGGGTTGGGTGTCAGCTGATGCGACCACCCAGTATTGAATTAGGTCGTAAGCTATCGAAGGATAAAGTTTCAGAGACAAAGAAAATTGCAAGTCTGCGATTTCATATAGGAAAAAAGATTAGACACTTAACCCTTTGAAACATAGTGGTAAACGACGTTACCATCTCGATTTTTCTGAATCTTTCCAATTTCTTTACGATTTAACATTATCAGTTGCGGATTTTTACACTTTTTACTTACTTTAGTGAGGAAAGAACATAAAAATATAGTCTAATTGGTATAAGTGTTTATGATATAACATTTATAAATTAATACCCCAAAAAAATAACTTTTTTTTGGGAACAATTAGTTTTTTAAGAATCTTTCCAAGGAAGAAACTTGAAATTCTTTACTAATTTAAAAACAAAAGACCACATGTAAAATTTATTTTCCCTAGCATGTTTTGTAATATATAGAAGTACTTTTTATTCTGGAACTCTGCCCCGTTTCATTGCCGGTGCATCAAAAATTTTGCTACACATAATCAACGAGGCCAACGCATCATCACCCACCCGCAAACTTAAGTGTACACGAACTTAACTCTCTTTTCAACTGAATGTATCCGATAGCATAGTGACCATAATATACTCTTGAAGATTTGAAATAAATAAACAATAAAACTTTTTATCGTCTTTCTATGTGACATATTAAAACTTTCTGCACATAACATAACTTTGTAAGCCGATAATATGAACGATGTGTAGTTTTAAATACGGTAAAATAGTATGGAAAATGCATAAATTGTGTTTTTCTTTTATGGGTAAATATTATATTAGTATAAAACTGAAGTTACAAACACGTTTCATTACGTTCTTAAACTCCACTGCATAAAAATCTTCGTTTCCAGTGAACAAATTTGCCACCATTCTAATGAATCTATCTTCGGTAAGTTCGAATTATTTTCTTTGATAAATCTAGTTTCTATCGTAATAAATACTAAATTATATCTATGTAATATCATTTTAGGTACTTAACTATTACAATTAACGGGTTAAAAGAAACGGTGCTGAAAAAAAACGGCAGTTTTTTTTCGTTAAAATCGAACCATTAACTTTCACTGTCCGCCATTTTGTGAAAAATGAATATTTTTTTAAATCCTTCGATTAAAGACTAGTTTATACTTATATTTGACTAAATCCATCCGCATTTTTGTTTCAGATGATCCACTTCGCCGCAATGTTGGTCACCGCAAACCGTATATATAAACACATTATTTCATTGACGGCCATTTGCACACTAAACAATGTAACATTTTTCAATAAAAAAATTACTGAAAGTTCTTCAAGATGCGTTCTTTAAGATGGTATATTGATCGATTAAAAAAGTTTTTTAGATTTGTTTAAAAAAATTCATGAAAAAGGCCTTTTTCGCGCTACAAGTGGGGGTAAACCCTTAATAGTAAAAACATAACTTTGTATGAATTTTAAATTAGTGTCAAGATCCCTATTGCACGTAGGCACACCTAAGACGATGTCCATAGTACTCACTAGTTGAGTGGGCTCAAAATATGGTCAGAAAGTAGAATTGATACAACGGTTGGTTGAAACAAAGGTAGGGTTGGCACAATCCAGTTTTTACGACGGATACAATGTTTCGTAACGCAGCTCTACGTTTCCTACATGGATTTGAGTACCGCATCAGCTTATTCGCACTTGAGTGCAGCGCTGCATCCCGTAAAGAGACGGTCTTAAAAATCGTTATGACGAGAGGTCGTGAAGATACGAAGAGGGATGGGATAAGTAAGATGTACGTTGGAGTATCGCGTGCATACGAGGAGTTGATAAAGACTCTGGAAGCGCAGCCAGAACTTATGAGTGATGGAACATTGTCGAGGAGAACGATACGGTATGTGCCGGTATCTACGCCATTGGTGTTCGTCGGATAGCTCGTTGTAATTAAAGCGTAACCCAACCTGGCCCGTCCAAATCTTGACGACGATGGCGCATAAGAGAGGAGGTTGATGGAGGAGGAGGCTCGGAGTTAATCTTAAATTTCTCAAGCAGACTTCTCTCGTTGAGAAAACCTGCCCGCGTACCCAAACCCAACACCTCCCGAAAAAACGAGATGCTCGCGGCCATTTGGGAGAAACAAGAATGTAATTTAAACCCTCATCCGCTAACGAAGGAAAACGCAGAAAGAGGCGCCAAGAGCACGAGCTTTTCCAATTCTTTGGTTACATCGCAGTTTTTGCCAGCCTTCCTTCGAGGCTCTCATTTCGAATTCTTCAACGTTCCAACGAGTCACTTGTGGCTGATTCTCGAAGAGATTTGTTCATCTTTTGATCGCAATGCCATTGTCAATATCTCGCTCGATTCTTTTTTTACTTAACATTTTTTATTGGTACTGTATCGTCCAGACGTTGGCAGGCTTGTTTCGAAGATTTTGTAAATCTTGAATTACCTATTATTGAAATTCTACCTTTTTTTAGTTTGGAAATACCTTTATACGCGATACGCTAAGGGTTCAAAGGAACCGATAGCCTCAAGAGAATAAGAGAAGCCTTGTCTTTAACTGTCTGTCATTTTAGCTAATGAAAAAATACAAAATCATTTTCTACAAACACCGTAAAAATAAGACAACTTTTGCTGCATGTCGGAGCAATAGGGGAGACTGGGTACGGTTCTGCCAGATCACGATTGTGACAGTCGTTATATTAGCGAAACTATAAAGAATACGGGGCAGAGTGTAGGAGAAAGAAGCAGCATGCCTGTCTGAACGTGTTTTACAGTATTGCGAATTTTCTGGGTACTGTTGCGACACAAATAAAATTTGTTTCTTTTGCTTTTAAATGCCCAGAAAACGCATGAGGAAGGCCGAAAGAGGGCTATATGATATAACAAAATATGAAGACGCTTATAAAGAAGTGAAACGCGGGGCTTCTATATGGAGAGCTGCGGAAATACACGAAGTTAATCGTATGTCTTTGTTACGATACATTCGTAAACGCGATGGAGCCCGTATGGGCCACCAGGGAGACTAGAGGAAAGGAGTGCCAACTCCCATTTGAATGGGGCAGGAAAAGCGTGCCAAAAAGTAGTACATCGAAGGGTTCCATATTTCGCCACTCGTGTCGCCTCAGGAGTTAGTAACTGACCAATAACAGTGTTTCCATTTCAGAAGGTTGTAACTAACCGCGCATTTTGACATTTTAAGTATATAAATTACGCATAGCGGTTATACTAATTCTTTGAGACGTGTTGTTACGAAAAATTAATAACAAAGAGGTAGGTCTAAATTTATTATTATTATTTATAAAAATTGTGATTTGCCACTGTAGCAATTCATTTAAAAACCTTGACTTATTTTAATTCTCTTTTGCGATGTTATTTTTCAAAATTGATTCGAACCAATTTTCTTAGTTGATATTCAATTTTTTCAATGATTTTGGCATGTCAGTTTTTCATACGTATTTATTACTGAGAAGCAATCAAGATTTCATCGTTGTATTTTTTAGTTTAGTAAATTGTAGCAGCTGAAAGGGGGAGAGTGTGTATTATACGAAACTACAAACTTAATTTACACGGAACGTACTTCCATCGTATCACCTGTATCACGCATTCATAAAAATATATCTTTTGACAGGTGTTTATAGATTCTGTACAGATTTAGATTATGATACTTCGATGATTTGTCTATCTCGCAACATCATGCTGCTCGCTCCTTACGATTGGTCAGTTATGGACGACCATAGCGCCACTAAAAGTACGGATTTTTGAGACGCTTTTTAGATCAGAGTTGACGCTCTTTTTCCTCTAGTCTCCCTGATGGGCCACAATGAAGACAGCATCAACATCGGGTATGCCGCTCATAATAAAGTATTCTCTGAGGAGCAAGAACATCAGTTGCCAAGATATACATAAGTATAACACGGTGCGCGGAAATATATTTCGTCCTTCTCCAAAAGAGGTACGGAAGTTAGCTTGTGAGCTTACCCGAGGGGTTGTTCACTCGATTATTGCTGCAATGTTGCTATAACATTGCAGCAATGCTAAAATGTCCTCTTGTTGCAATATTACAATAAAATATTGGGACAATATTTCTCAAAAATACTCTAAAAACATTGACACAGCACAGAAATATTGCAACAATATTGCAGTAATATTGTGAACTATTTCAGCAATATTGTAGTAACCTTGCAGCAATGTCTGAATACCCACTTGTTGCAATATTGTTCATAAATATTCCAGGAACATTATTAATGTTCTTGGAATACTCACAATATTTAATTAAAGCAGCACCAAATTTTGTCAAATATTCCATATATTAACATTTTGAGTGTTATATTTTTTACATGTTTAGTGTAATTATATATATATGAAACCTCTACAGAATATGCATATCATTGCATATGATAGAAAAAAATATAGGAAAGATATAGATAAGATATGATTTTTTCTTCCGCACATTTTCACTCATGCTATAACGAATTGAGTAAAAAAAAAGGAGAAAGGCGGATTATTCTTATAGGTAAAAAGATGTGTCGAACGATTATAAAATATTCAAAAAGAAAATTCAAATATTCATTACTTTAATACTTGATATTTTTGAATTTGAATATTTGTGATTTTTATATTTAAAAAATTCAGAATTCTAAAAGATAGATGGAATTCTAAAGATGATTGGAATATTCAACGTTGTATACATCCTCGGAGACTTCTCGGAGAGACTTTTCTCCTGTTGGGTCTAGCAACAACTTCGTTGGCACAGAATATCCTTTGGTAATTAGTATCGTCTTTTCCCCGCGTTAGTGAGTGAGAACGCCTATAAAACCTTTCTGCAAAATTTATCATTTTCGTTAAATTCACGTTCCGCATACGTTTTCACTCGTGTTATTTTTTTTGCCTAATTTATAATAAAACACACGCGTTTCCACAAATTTCGTATTTTAAATATAATCAATCATCATTATAGAAAACACTCTTTAGGCGCACTCTAAAGTAAATTTTTTTAATGCGGCACATGTGCAATGCGTGTGTACATACATTTTTCGTTTGGGTTCTTTGAGGTTAGGTGAGAAAAGCGCCGAACGTTTATAAATTATACATCGGGAACATTGTTCAGGGAACTTATTATTTGTCTATATGTATATTTTATGTATTTTGATAGACTTATTTATTGTATATTCATACGAATCCAGCTGAATACTCATTCATTATCAGTTATCGTTGCCGTCGCGTGTACTGTGCCTTTCTTCCTCTATCTGTCTTGCCAGTAACGTATGACGTCACAAATTCTCACGGTTTCTAGGGGGCGTAATGAGCGCGCACACCACAGACACACACACGCGCACAGTGGGTTTATATACCGGCCGTTTTTATTTTTCAAATTCAACGATTTTTATTTTACTAAAAAAATATTAAATTCATTGTTACGCTTAATAAGAACAAAATTGGTAATTTCAGGCAACTTGGACAAATAAAGTCCATTATATCCTTAATTCTTTTTTTTTGTCAAGCATTCAATATTGTCACAATATTGTGGCGTTCTTGGTCAGAAAATATTGCGGACAATATTGTGACAATATTAGCCCGCAATATTTTCTGACCCAGATTCTATCAACATTGCAGCAATATTGCATAGCAACATGCAATATTGAAAGATTCTAGTAACATTGCTGCAATATTCTGTGCTGTGTGGAACTTGCGATTTCACGTGATTTTTAGTGATTCCTAGCCTGATTACAGATGAAATGGCTCACTGATTTCTCGAGTAACTAACCCCTCGAGTTTACCACTAAATACAATCTGAAGCGACCTACTACTTGGCTTGTGGATAATCTGGCTGGCGAGGAATGGTTTTGTTCATTCATAAACAGCAACCCTTCATTGGATCTTCGTGTAGCTCAGGCTACTACCCTTTCAAGGGCAACAAGCTTTAACAAAACCAATGTGGAAGCTTTTTATAATAATTTGCAAATTATTATGGACAGACGCACCTATGAGCCACAGAATATATACAATGTTAACGAAACTGGTAAAAACACCAAGACGTGGCAAGCGGCAAGTGGGAGCTCTTACTTTATCAGCTGAACGAGGCACATTAATTGCTGTTGCAGTAAATGCCTTGAGGAATGCTATTCCTTCTTTATTTATACTTTCACGGTTCCACGGTAGTTGCTGTTGCAGTAAATGTCTTGAGGAATGCCATTCCTCCTTTATTTATATTTCCACGGGTTCGGTATTATGATCACTTTATTAGGGAACGGGCCAGTAGGATCGGGTCGGATTGCAAATCCTTCAGGCTGAAAGGCAGATGCATCGTTCCTAGTATTTCTCCAACATTTCAAGAAATTCTTTAATGCTTCTCCAACGAATAAAATTTCGCTCGTGCTGTATAACCATTCCTTGCAAATCCACATTAATACATTGGATTTTTGTAAAGAAAATGGAATCACCTTGCTTTCATTTCCTCAACATCGCTCGCATAAACTGCAGTCCTTAGAACGATTTGTCTTCGGACCCTTAAAAAAAGATAAATACTGCTTGTCATGGATGGATGCGCAGCCACCCTGGAAAAACAATGACAATTTACGATATACCAGGTATTGTCAAAACAGCCATAGCTTTTACACAAACGCACATTTAAGTTGGTTTTCGCAAAACTGATATTTATCCATATAATTGCAATGTATTCCAAGAAATTGACTTTGCGCCATCGTTTGTAAGGGACAGACCAAACCTTGATATCGAAAGGAACAATCCTGCAGCTAACAATCATATACCGCCGCTTCTATCGCAAGAATGTGATTTCTCGTTATCCTTTGAAACAGACGGACCAAACCCTGACGCTGAAGAGAACCATCATGGACCTATCGATGAAATGCCGCTATTTTCAGCTTCTTAATTGGCCGAATCTGCACCTCAAAATTCAAGCAATGTTCAGCCAACCGCGTCATCCTCAGCCACGGCACATGGTTTTTCGCCTGAAATTGTTCGACCTTTCCCGAAAGCTCTCTAAGGAAAAACAAGATAGTACGACAGTCCACGTTCAAAACCATGTATTTTACGGCCAAAACCGTATAAAATCGTTGGATTAGATGATTCTGAATCCAACTAGTCGGATATTAAGGGAGCTTTCCAGTGTGAAATTTTCAAAAAATCGATTTTTTTCGTCGGACTGAACAATCCATTGAGCACGATCTTTTCGAAGAAGCAGAAGGGATATTGTATGGACCTGGCATCGCTGATTGACCATAAGTAAACGATTTACCTAAAATTTCCTCACTTGAAACTTTGAACGCGTTTTTCTCGAAACAGCATTTTTCAAAACGGTGTCCAACTTGGAGGGCAGAGTTTTAAAGCTATCGAGTTGAATTTTTTTACACAATATTCTTAACGTCATTGTTTATCGTGCTATGGAAGCTTTTTTTTTTGACATCTTCCTATTTTTTTGTAAAAAAAACTGCCAAAAAAAATGCTAAAATCGATACTTTTTGTTCAAACCGGCGCCATTTTTGCAAAAAAAAAAAGCCTCCATAGCACGAAAGCCAATTATATACCGATCAATAATCTTTTTGTGTTTTTTGTTTCAGATCAAAATTGTGACCCCCAACGTGGACACCACATCCAAGTGCATTTTCTGCAACAATTGTTTCATCATTTTTATAGATATTAATTAGTAAATAAATCGATCTTTAAAAAATTGTTTTGTATTCTTCAATACCCAATTAATATACAAAAAAAAATCAGACCGATTAGATTATTTTTTCTTTAAAAAAAAAATCGCGAAAAACAGCGATTTTTCGGGCTGTCACACTGGAAAGCTCCCTTAATGGTCAAAAGTATAGCATCTAGATGGGCGTCCATTTCTGCTATGTCAAAAAAAAGTCAGTCGATATTATCACAATACGTCTAATATTGATAATGTACATAGATGTTGTCATTTTATTGCGAACAAAATTGTTTTCAGACGTTTTGCACGTAGCATCTGGCCTAAGTGTGTTCAAAACTGTCAACAAATTTAGCCGGCTTGTATCACAGCAATGGGGCTATTTTTTTAACCTTTACTATGTCTGCCAGGATTACTAAAATACAATTTTCAGACAGTTTCAATGTCGCCTCTAATTCCAAAAACGAAAAAAGACGTTTCGGAATCGTCCCGCAAATTCATCAGTGTTTTGTTACACTCCTAGTCCTTCATCTTTAGTTCGACAATTTCGAGTAAGCGTTTTATCAATTATTATCTAAGAATTTGACGGTTCCAACTTTTTCGTTGGCTCAATAGACTTATACGCCACAATCCGATATTTTTAGGATTTCTGGCCATCTAAATTTGTCTGATAGGCAAAATGCTAAACTAAATTTGTCTGATATCAATTTTTTTTACATCTGAATAACTTAGTTAATCATGTCGAATAATTTACAGACAGATTGCTATGTTACCGATCAGTAAAATTTATTAACATTTTCAAAACGGTCTGAAAACATAAGATGCTCACATTTTCATCTGAAAACTGATTTTTTCGCATCAGCTAACCCAAATTGACTTTGAAAAAAGATTTTCAAACGGGCTGCTATAAGTTTTGTTTTGCCTCATTTTTAATTTTGCAAAATGGTTTCTTGAGTAGCCTCTACACTACTGACGTCTTAAAAACGCGTTTTTTCAGTATTTTAGTTCTATTATTCAATTATATTTCGAAAATCAGACGTATTACTATGATACAGTTCGGCAAAAGTTGATGACGTTTTTGAAAATGCAGTCAGGTCAGACGCAACGTAGAAATTTTCTGAAATTATTTTTTTTTTGGTTCAGACTAATCCCAGCTATCGATTTTATACGGTTTTGGCCGTAATGCTATGATGTCAAAATTTTAGTCATAGGCTCTCGTACGAACACCAAAAAATCGACCGTTCATACAGACACGTCTGAAAAGGTAGCATTCAGGCAAGACTATGAAAAAAAAGAAAAACGATTGGAAGCTAAGCAGGTAAAAAAAGCTTACTGAACCAAAAGGAAAAAACGAAGGAACAGTAAAAACAAAGCAAATAAAAGGACACCGCCGTCATCGGTTGAAAAAGAATATTTCTGTCCGATTTGTGTATTCGCATTATTCTGAAAGTAAGGCTGGGGAAAAAAGGATCAAATGTCAAGGAAAATGTGAGCTCTGGTTCGACTTAGAGGGCGCAGGTTGGAATCGCCATTACATTTGTAATAACTGTAATGAGTCTAACTAAATCTCAGTATTTTACTTTTCAGCTTTTAGAACTAAGAATGAATCTTAGATTTCTTCTGTTTTTTTAAAGTTGTATGTTGATACACAAATGTTTATTTTTTCTTGGAGAAGAAATTTTCACCTTTTTGTATGCCTGATTTTCATATAACATTGTTTAATATTTCTTTTTATATTTTGATGCAAATGTCGTAATTTATAATTAGAAATGTTTAGTTAACTTCTTTGACTGGTCGCAACATTAAGAGTGTTATAATAATTATAGATGCTACAGTGTCTTATTAGTTATAAGCGATTAAAATATTCCTAGATATTATTTCTTTTGTTACATAAATGTCAAATTTTTCCAGAAGAATATTATGTAGAAGAATAGTTATGTTGCATTATGTTAGATATTATTTGCAATAAAAGTAATTTGAGACTATTTTGGTTTACTTTTGAACCTGTGGCTATCGACCCCAAGCACTGTCACGACCACCTCTGGGGAGTGGTCGGTGGAGACATTTTTTCTTTTTTTTCTAATTTGCTCCTATGGGTTAACCATTGTACCTAGGGACAAACTTTCTGTTTGTATGCGTATACAAACGTACAATTTACTATAAAAAAAAACACCTTTCTTCTAGTTAACTGATATATTAACAAAATTATGGACGATCGAATGAAAATTGTCACAACCACTATTTTTCACTTGTATCATTTTTCGATAACATTGTCTTCTAAAAATATTTTATGGAAATTTTATGATGAAATGTTAAAAAAAAATGAAAAAATCCAAGTTATAGTTGAAAAACAGTAGATTACTAAATTTCACAAACTTAACTTTTATTAAACTTTTACGCAATTGTTATCATTGAGTTATTTTCATACGATCCTCAGCTTTTTGGAAATATACAATACCTATCGATTCAAACTTCAAAATTCTCACTTTTAATTTCAAATCACGCTTACCTACTTTTCATAAAATTAATATTACTCTGATAATTAAATGTAGACAAAAACCATTTTAGAGCACGGGAAGACTCGTATATTCTTCAACTTTTTTAGGGCAAAGCATTCTTATGAAATTGTACCAGTCCATCATGGAAAATACGACAATTCCCTAAAAGGTTTATGCTCGTTACCAACTGATTGAGGTTAATTGAAGCGATGAAGAGATTCGTTTGACTGGATTCCGTCGATTATGAGACTTGTTTGAATTGCCACATCTCGTAGCTAGCGTCGTTAACGCGTATGATTAAGTCACATTCTGTGAACGATGCTCGGAAATGAAAACGTGTCACAGGAAGTGCGTTTGTCCGATTTATATCGTTGACGATATAACATTGTAGATTTCTAACATAAAATTTTCAGTACGTTTTTTGTTACATACGAACTTTAGCCGAGATATATAAAATGAAGACATTTAACTTATAAAACTTGAAGAACAGTTTCTTGAAAAACCTTGAACAATAATAATCCGAGAAAATTGTATTCAAAAGCTATTGAAAACAGCTGCCATGATAGAAGTTCTGGTTTTCTTAACAACGTCGTTTGCGGTAGCATAAAAATCTCTGACATATCTAGCCTGAAAAAAAAAAATATTAAATATTCCCCCTATGTACATAAATAAATCATAATTATAATTTCCGAATGATGTCGCACATCGTATTTTAATGTTAAGAATATTTATTTGACATTAATGTCGAACATGAAAAGTGCGATAATTATGATTTCATTAATTGTTTTAAATAATGAAATTAATAAATATTGACCAACAGATGAATATTAATATCCGTTTATTACAATTAGTCATCGCTTTGGTACATATTTCATTGTTTTTATAAACACAACATTATATTAAAAAATATATTCTTCGTCATCAAAGACTATGTTATTGTTTTTGTTTCGTCAAGCTACCTCAAAGTAAAAACAAACCCAAGTAAAAATGATTATATATACTTAGATAAAATTATATAAAGATAATATACAATCATATATATTTATATATAGGGTTATATATAATTGTATATAACTCTATACATTCGTATATATAATCCGATATAAATGTACTACTCGGCTAAAATGATCGTATATACTTAGATACAGTTATATAAAAATGATATATAGTCATATATATTTATATATAGGTCTATATATAATTTTATTTAACCCTATAATTCGTATATATAATCCGATATAAATGTACTTTCATCAAATTTGATTTTGATAAAATGTACATAGTTCTATATATAATCATATATGGAGATACTATTTTTATAGGGTGTTTATATAATTATCCGAGTAAAAAAGAATATATATATAAACATATATAATTGTATATAAATTGATCATATCTAATCGTATACAAAAATTGGCCCGATGGAATTTTATACACTAATATACAATTATATATATTAATATATTATCATATATAACCGTATATTAGCATATACAATTGTATACAAATATATATAATTCTATCGGGCCAATTTTTGTATACAATTGTATATGATCAATTTATATACAATTATATATGTTTATATATATTCATTTTTACTCGGGAAGTCATCGTGATCCGCCGCACGGTTGTTGAGAATAGAGATTTTGCATGTATGTAGGTACTTTACGATTTGAAACACGTCGCTCTAAATTGCCATACTGTGATCCGCCGAGTAGCGACACACGGACATTCTTGTTTCACTTGACAATGTGATTGACGAGTGAATACGCTTATACTAATAAGAAGATACTCGTATGGATACAGTTATTCCTATTCTCGAAGGAGACGTTCGCGTTTTTAATGTGTTTTTTTTTTCAATTGTCAATATTTCATTGTCAGCCATAAATTTGATCACCAAATTGAATTACCGATAAGGGAAGATCTACGCAATTTATTAACATGTTTGTTTTTCGAAAAGGTGCGCTGCTGTATTAATTATAAGACTGTAAGGTTAAAATTTACTAAAAAATTGAATTTGTTTATACACGCGGAAAGTATGAAAATTGTGAATCAACAATGACATTGGTTTTTTATTTCATTCTTTTCAGAAAATTCGATCATATTCCCAACTTATATCCCAAGATTCTGGAGCGTAAAACGTAATTATTTAAACGAATATAGTAGCATGTTTATTTTATTTATTTATTTTACGCAAACAATTGCCTTATAAGTAAAAAAGAATATTTATTGGAATTTTAATGGCCTATTCTTCTGAGAACTTTCAACGCGAACAATTGCTCATATAACTATGCTTATACTAATTGCATTTATCTATAAGATAATTACGAAAAGCTCAAGAATTTTGCGATTTGCTCATTTTTCGATTTTTAGCCCCTTTGTGCTTGACAGTTGTGTGTGTGTATCCCTGCACTTCCTTTTCTGACATTATTACAAAACGATTCCATTAAACAACTAAGTTTTCGCAGACAACGTTCAAATCCAGAAATTTTTGAATCACAGGCATTGAACACGGTCTAATGATGGAAGATCAGGGTTCGCCTTTACTACACGTTACTTTCTACGATTTGCTCGTTCAAATCACTGTCCATGGCTCGCCCGTCGATCAATTAAGGGGCAGAAATTATCTCGAGATCGTTCGACCGAGCCAAGAGTGGTTACTCTGGAATTATAAACGAGGAAATGGTCTCGAAGATGGGCCAGTACGTGCTAATTGAATATCGATATATAGACCTTGGCATGTGCACGAGGGCCATTCAATCCCTAATCGACCAACTTATAGCAGGTATTATTTTTAAGTCGATTCCATAACCTCTTGCTACGATTCACCTCACTGACGATGAGTGAACTCAATTAAATCTTTTTTCACACATATCGTGATTCTAATCTCGGAGTTGTTATACATTATAACAATTATGGATAAAAACAATTTTAAATGGACAGAGTTTAATAATCTCGATGTCCAATCGGGGGGGGGGGGGGGGGGGGCAGTGGAATTAATATGACAAGTCCTTACTTCTGCCAAGTATCCAAGAATATGCTGTCAAAATTTCAAAGCGAAATGCGCATTCGTTTAGATTTTGTTAGCATAGAGCCGAGCGCTAATCGGGTACAGGCTCGAGCGCACAGCAGGTAAGTTTTCTCGAAATGACTTGTTTCACATCTGCGGGAAGCCTCGGTTAAAAAGTAATCAACCGATCATTATGGAAATTTACAGTGCGATTCTTTACGAAATATATGAACCAACTTTTGACATGATATCGTGATTTGAAAGATATTTTTTTGCATCATTGATGAAAAAACTGATACAATTTGAAGTAAATTTTTCCAACTTCTGTACAATTTTTAATTTTCATTATTTTCACTCGCGTTGAGGTTTATATTTTTATAAAAAACGGTATCAATGTAAAATAAAAATCTTTTTGATTTCAGATAAAAAATGGAATGGCTACACGTCCCGCAATTGGAGAACTCCAGTTATGACCTTCAGCAGACATCAGTGCGTACATAACTTTGTTATTTTTGGCGGTAATTATTCCAAAAAATTCAGAAAACTTGGTCGAAATGTGAATAAAATGATGTCAAAATTTGATTAAATTCTAATTAATTCTTGCCACGTAAAAAAATCCTAAAAAATCAGTAAAAATGAGCTTCCTAAGGTAGTCTCGCCCTTTAATTCATGAATGAAACCTATTCAATTCATCTACATTAATTATGATATCTATCAAAAGATTTTCAAGGCGTTCATGTGACGAAAGAAGTCGGTAGCTGACGAATTTAGGTCGGAATAGCTCGTATGGAAGAATTGGAGATGCACAAACCAATTAACAAAATTTCTCTTTGAGAACCGTGATTTAGTCTCCCGCTGAGCGTCTGATGGATGCTTGGAAAATATTAAGACAAAACAAACAACGTATCACTGAATCGAGCCAAGTAGAAAGAGAGAGGTAAAAAAGTGAATGAAATTGCATTAATCTGGTTCGAAAAACCTGCTTTTATCTATAAAGGCGTAGGAAATGTTAACCAATTTATCGCTTTCACTTTCATCTATCGCTTTGCCTGTTTGCCCTCTCAGCTCTCGCACATTTCTAGTAGATTCCTCTTTCCACATTTTTTATCATAAATCGGTGTCTTTCCGTTTCTCAACGCCTTCCATCCAAATGTTTGTCCCTCGACGTCAGTGAATAATATATTTAATAAGTCAGTTGTATACCAATCCAAATAATAAACGTAGACGATAATCAAGAGGAGCAAACTATAATTTGGAATAATTTATTAAAATCATCAAGTTTTCGATAAAATCGATTATCGAATTACTTTATTCTATGGCATCGTTCAAGGCGAATGTAAATTTTTTAGAAGAATATTATTTCCTATGGCACAAAGAGTGCTGAATTATTCTTAATAATCATTTTGTTAGTCCATTATTCACGGTTTCGAAATTGAACATCGAATTAGAGTTCATATTTTATCTTCGATTTAACAAAAGTGTATGGAAATTTGTATGGTAGCTTTTATAATTGGGTTCATTGCTCTTTTGAAATTTATACAACCTAACGATATTAGGTAATATTAAATACTTACACATAGTGAGAAATTATACTTTATTCTTACAAATCGAATTGAAAATATTTGTATCGGAAACTATAATTTAATTTCTATTCGCTGCCCTCTAATTTTCATACCTACTGGCATTGCAATTAATTCTTTTACAGCCTCTATCAAGCATATGACTTGAACTCAGTGTTTTAATATCCAGCCACAATAGAGTAATTATAAATTATACGAAAGTAAATAAATTTTTCATTCACTTTATAATTCGTTGTATTGTATAAGATTAATCACCATATTGTAAGTTTAGCGAGTATGAGAAAATCGGAAAAAACGAGTTTCAAAGTAAATTTCCAATTGCATTCATTCGTAACAAACTTAATGCGCACTATTGTACTTAATAAACCATCGCTCATTCAATTTCACGTCACGTGTGTAAACCAAAATCGCCAGATACTTTTAGCTAAACAAAATATCCGTGGAGAAACGAAAGATATTTATAACATTAAATTGTTCGCGTACACTTAGTCCTAGAAATATAATCTTATTCTATAGTAAATACTGAAAAGACAAACGTGTGCGCGTGCGCTTCCAAGGGGCGCATTATCTTTCTAGGATTAAGCCTTGTGATAAACGAAGAAAAGGAAAGGAAAGAAAATTGCCAAAATGAGGTAGACACTTTCCCCAAAAAGATACCCATTTCTTCCTCGTGGTCGCTTTCCAGCGTTCGACCTAAGGCCAGAACGTTACAAAAGCACAGAAGAGTGTAGAAAAGGTCGGTCATCGTTGGCATACGAGAAATGCCAATGTTCACTGAGGAAGACTACGATCGATAGAACCGAGTGACATCGTACCCTCGTAGTATACGAGTGGGGCTATATGCTTTACTACCTCGACAAGCACTTACGTATTGCGAAACGATACGAACTGCGTTCCGTCCAATAATATATACCCTACATATTGTTCTTCATTTTTAAGAATAACGTATGTTATTAATTATTAGGCTCTTAATTATTAAGACGACGTATTATGAAATGTATTCTTGTCAAATAGGTACATCGTTGTTACAAACGGGAAAAATAGGATGCAAATATGTACATGCGTTACTAAAAGACTTAAAAATCCTCAAGGAAGACACAATTACGTAAAAGACACTTGGCATATATTGACATTTCACGAGGTATAATTATGAAAGTTTGTCTAAATACCGCAAAGTCGTCAGTGACAAAAACAAGGAATACGTGGTATCAAATATTTTCATGAGTATCTTGCGAATGTGTAAGTGTATGTCGGGACTTGTTTTGTAAATTAAAAGAATGTTTAAGCCCAGATACGCGTCCATTCATGCGTATTATTTATTGATATATTATTTTGGGTTTCATGCAATCGGAGACAATGTTACACACTTGATTGTTTGGGACCTAGTTTTGCAGCGAATCTTGGCGTACATGCTTGGCAATACGTGCAAAAAATACTTGTTGGTCCATATTTTTTTTTTACACCAGATTCTTGTCACGAATACGTGTTTATATACGAGTACACGTACGTACGCGAGGTGAGAAAATAATTTATGTTGCGATTGTGCTGCTCTTTCGGTACGTGCTTTAGATACATATAAGTACGTATATATGGAACGAAGTAAGTCGTACCAAAGTACATGGGACATTCAATGCCGGTTGGAACGTATGTACCTATGTTTTTAAATAAGCAAAGTAGGTCATTCCTCACTTCAATGGAGAACAAAATATTCTTAATCTTTGTTTGAAAAAAGGAGCGAAATTTTGGTTAACTAATTATTTTAACTCGTTTAGCTGTGTATTCGTTAAGTACAAATACGTATAAATACGGGTAGGGCCTCTCAATCTCATTATGAATTATTTATTAGGAATCTCGTGAGTATTTGATCGAGTTTATGAAGCTCTATAAATATTTACTTAGATGCTTTTTTTTTTTAATAATTCTGCAATTTTCGTCGGAAACTGTTTGTCAATGATTGTGAATTTAATGTTTATAGACGGAAAGTCCACTGAAACCCATAAAGTTTTTATTTATTTCTCACGAACAAGGTATCGCGTAGTAATCACGTGACTTTTGTTACATTACTGTTACATAACTGACCACACCAATAAATCCGTATCAGTTATGAAATAGTCAAGTAACAAGTAATGTGTTAGCAATGAAAATAGTATCTATTATAAAAACTCTTTTTCGGGGATATAATAGGCAGAAATCAACCTAGAAATTATTTGATTCGTTTAATTATGTATCAAACGTAGTTTATATTATTTCTTCATTCTTTATACATGTCAGAATAATGAAGAAGTATTATATATGTAAAATACAACGAAGCTTGAATAACAAAAATCATATACATATTTTGGGTATAGTTTGCTATCCTAATCGCTAATAGAAACACGATTTTCTAAAATAAACTTAATTGTTTTTCTAAATGTTAGTCTAAATAAATGAATAAGAAAATACAAAATAGAACCTTTTAGAATAATATGAATTAATAATGAAATAAAATAATACAAATTATTAGTCAAAAACGGATAGAAGTATTTTGCAATTAGAAAATATTGTATAGAAGCTTTTATCGCAGTATAAAAATAGTTGAAAGCAAGTAAAGTTTTGTATCGAATGTAAATTATATAAATCATAGAAACTTTTACATCTGACTACATTTTCCAAAGGTACGTATTTTTTGGAACAAGTCACATTTTATTTATATTCACACTGGCATTCATCCTTTTCGTCAGGCTCATTGTCCTGGGGCTTTCTTTTTCCTTGCGACCGTGTGAATTGTTGATTTGCAAGTCGAAGCCATGCAGAGGTCACGTCGATGAATTCCATCTCTTGGAATGCAGCACGTGTGCGCATTATTTCTTCTCAAAAGGAATTAATATGCTATTTAACATAATTTGAAAACGACCACTAAATTTAATTGGCTTATCACAGATATGTGAGAAATTTAATTTATGTAGGTAAAATCATCATTTTTGGAATTTCTTGGAAAATTGCTTGAATTTTCTTGAACATTATATTGAAATGTATTAAAATAACCTTGAGCAGATTGGTTGAAATAGTTATCGAATCAGTGAATATGCTTTAAATCACAATTGGAAAAAGGCTATTGAAATAAACTGCCGAAATCACGATAAATCATAATATTTATAGTCGATAATATACAATAATGCAACTTCTATGCAACATTGCTGTTACAAACAACCGTGTCTACTGTAGAACAATATGACATGACAGTAACGTGTCATGTTATGAACTCGTTATCAGCAATATAATAACGGTAACATTACTTGCGACTTCTGGGTTACATTACTGTTACAAAATGAGTTAATTGGCAAAGCATTACGACGACGTGTATGCAGAATTTTGCGATGAAAAGTCGACTAATTTATTTTTTCAAATTCTTCAGAGGAAAATGCTGGATACACGAAGGTGTGTAGGTGCTTACCAAGCGATACTTGCTGCTGGATCGTCCGACATAAATAATACCTGGTTACGTTACCGCCATAATATCATTATAATTCCATACTCCCGAGATGACACGCTACACTATAGCCTCGGTTTGGGGAAGAGTCGCGGGCCCGAGCTGCATTGCCGTTGCGCATTCGATACCGCGCAGCTGGAATACTCATTCGCGGCTGGCATAATAGGTCCAACAATTCTCCCACCATACCGCACAACGATCAATACCAACCGCATAGTGGGGACTATCGTCGTCATACGAAATCACCTTCTAGAAGTTTTCTACATCGAAAATTTTGCAACCAACAGCGAAAAAAGCAATCTGGCTAAGATTAACGGGCAATAATAATATGGATTTTTTTCTATCGGGCCTTTTGCTTATGAACACATCGCTTTATTCAAATTTTGGAAATATCCTATAAGTTATATTTTAGCTATAACAAACGAATCAGAGTTGGAAAATTGACAATTGTTCAAAAGCATAAATGTGTGTTCAATAAACTTCGGAACTGCGAACTGTACAGAACTTGGATAGGTCTACAAATTGTTTCAGATTGTCTGACATTTAATCCGGACCGGATCAGGCTGGGATAAAGCGTGCCTCATTAGACGATTGTGCCAGACTCCGGTAAAATGCCTACGATTCGCGGGAGCGCTGTCGTAACTTATCGATGTATAATCGAGAGAATTAGTGTATAAGAAAATTGCCAATTCGTGTATGTACCATCGTACACACCACGAGAAATTATTTACATCTATACTCTGTTCAATATGTACTTATATGGCCGCACAATAGATAAATATCTGAATCGATGTTTTTTACGAGAAAAGTCGATTTTTTGAGAACCGATTTTTGTAGACCGGAATCGATTCTTTGCCTCCGCATTTTGGCACCTACACACTGACCGTAATAACCCAGCAAACACAACTTGGACAATTTACGAAACACTTACTTATAATTAATACGTAATAAATATGTCATAATTTTCATCACAAATTCGAAACGTTTTCCTAATGCACGTAACCGAGATGTATATAATACGTCCTGATAATATATAACAGAGACGTCAATGAAAGTTGAAGAAATTACGAAAAATCTATAGACATCACAAATATGTAACCTTAAGGTAGTCCTACCATTGGGTGGGGGATTAAAATTTTATTCCCATTTTTTCTCACATTGGAAGTGGACCAAGCGTTAAAGTTCATTAAGAAAAGTTGTTGCAAATCGACTAAAGAACAACATATTCAAAATTCAAATTGATCCTACGAAAAGTTTATTTGTTATATAATAAACAAAATCATGAATTTTTTTTTCCATAAGATTTGTTATAAAAACTAATCGAAGCTTCGTTGATGTCATATAAAAATGTGTGCAAAATTTCAACAGGCTTCATTGACCAAATGATCGAGATACTCTTTGTATAATGTTGCGATATTTAACACGGGATCTTATGGGAGATTGCGAAAAGTGACGATTTTCAAGAATAAATATCTTGATTTTAGAGTCGATAAAGGCCCCTGAAATTTCACACACATATACATATGACATCAAAGAACGTTTCTGCAAATTTTCAGTGAAATCTAACGGAAACGCTGTAACGATAGGACTACCTTAATCCGTGAAAATCTCGTCATAGTTATACGAGATATTTATGTAGACTGTATACTTGTAAAATGTTACGAATCGATGCTGTAACAATTATAGAACATTGGTGATATTACAATCTTGTAGTATAGGATATGTAGCAAATACGTATAATTTGTTACGAAAATGTTACAAGTGATCGTGTGAGAAAATTTTAAGGTTATGTTGATTAACGTGCGTAAAACATATGTAAGCTAGTGCAAGTACAAGGGGTAGATTTTGACAGGTAAGTTGAATTTAGTCTCTTTATTTGTAATAGAATGGATAGATCATGGGTGATTATTGCGAAAGAAAAAGTTCCAGGGATTTTCCAAACCTTCAGTTTTTCAACCTTCACGTTCCACCCTAGTACATTTCTTTCAAATACATTAATTACTGTGTAACATATGTTAGTCGACCAGTACAATTATTCTTCACCTTCGCCTATTTTAAATTAAAACTCTTACGAAATTATTACACCGTCCGAATTTTATAAAAATGTCAATGGTACAACCTATATTATTATTAGGAGGATGATGTCTTAATACAAATTTCCGTATAATATGTTTGTAAAAAAAAATCAATTTTAGAATGCCAAAAGTAAAATGGAAAGACATCAGCAGTATAACGCGAAGGCATTGGAAACGACGCTGTAGAGCAGAAATCCAAAGAATCAAGAAAGATTTTTCAGCTTCAGGATCTACAGTTGCTGTACGTAATGTGCAGTCTACCCACACAGCACAAAATATTGCGGCAATGTTGCTAGAATCTTTCAATATTACATGTTGCCATGCAATATTGCTGCAATGTTGATAGAATCTTTGTCAGAAAATATTGCAATATTGTCACAATATTATGGATTCTGAATTTTTTTAATATAAAAATCACAAATATTCAAATACAAAAATGTCAAGTATTAAAGTAATGAATATTTGAATTTGAAAAAATGCCGTGGAATCGGATTTGTAGAGCGCCCTATCGAGCATAACATATATTTTAAATATAATGATGTAAAATCATATCTTATCTATATCTTTCCTATATTTTTTTCTATCATATGCAATGATATGCATATTACGTAGAGGGCTCGTACATATATATAATTACACTAAACGTGTAAAAAATATAACACTCAAAATGTTAATATATGGAATATTTGACAAAATTTGGTGCGGCTTTAATTAAATATTGTGAGTATTCCAGGAACATTAATAATGTTCCTGGAATATTTTTGAAAAATATTGCAACAATATTTTATTTGAATATTGTAGCAAGTGGGCATTCAGATATTACTACAATATTGCTGAAATATATCACAATATTCCTGCAATATTGTTGCAATATTACTGTGCTGTGTCAATGTTTTTAGAGTATTTTTGAGAAATATGGTCGCAATATTTTATTGTAATATTGCAGCAAGGGGACATTTTGGCATTGCTGGAATGTTATAGCAACATTGCAGCAATACTGCTCAACCTTTCAGCAATATTGCAATGTTGCCAATAAAATATTACAGCAACATTGTTGCAATATTTCTGTGCTGTGTGGGTAAAAGTCCCCGAAGCAATGAAGATCGCAGAAACGAATCACAAAGTGTTGCTAGTGGCATGCTATTGAGGTGTGATGAAACAATGTGCGTTGTATGCAATGAGAATGATAGTAGTAGTGAGCATTCAGTTGCTGTGGACAAGCAAGATGAAACTAATCTCAATATATTAGCTACAAAGTTGCGACAGTGGCTTGTCCAAGTGTGGAGAATCCAATATTGCCAAAATATGGGTCAACAAGTTGCTAAAAATTATACGTCCATATGGTCATGTAGAATTACCTTCGGACTACAGAACTTTGCTCGGTACCCCTAGAGCATTAACACTAGATTTACCAGACCAGTCATTTTGACTGGTCGTGCAATTTTTAATTAAAAATTCCTACTGCATGTAACATTTGTTTTCTGAAAAGACGTTATGACTTCTGTAGCTGTAAGTAGAAAATATATTTAATAAACTCAATACAACTTTATATATATTTGTAACAAATATATTTAGATAGAAACTGGTATATGCAAATAGCTGCTAAATCTAGTGTTAATGTTTCAGAATGTACCACCCGGTAGCTACTATCTCATTTCGGAATAACTTCTTATTTCACACAGTCCATTAATCGTTATTTCGCAGCAGAGAAGATCCCTGAGAAAATCGTTTTTAACATCAATATAGACGGATTGCAATTGTCAAAGAGCAGTAACGATCAAATTTGGCCAATTTTAGGTTGCATTTGTGCAGATTTTTATACCGAACCATTTGTTATTGGGATATATAGCGGAAAGACAAAACCTCGTGACTGTAACGAATTTTTGACCGCGTTTGTTGATGACGTGAATATCCTTCGACAAAATGGCATTATCGTACATGATAAGCGTATAGAATGTAAGCTGAATGTTTTTACGTGCGACGCATCCGTACGAGCGTATATAACGGAAACCAAAAGCCACAACGCTTATCACGGTTGTAGTAAATGCACCCGAGAAGGAAAATACGTTTTGAAACGTGTGACGTATCCTGAAACAAACGCAACCCTAAGATCCGATGAGTCATTTTTAGCAAAAACCGATGAACACCATCATAAACAAATTTCGATCCTTGAAAAAATCGAAAACATCGGAATCATTAGTCAATTTCCTATAGACTACATGCACCTTGTTTGTCTAGGTGTGATGAAAAAACTTATGTCGTTATGGATAAGAGGGGAAAAAAATATTCGGATGCCAGATGACCGTATCGCTGTAGCCAATGATCGTTTGTTATCTTCAAAATCTTACATACTTAACGAATTTTCAAGAGCTCCCAGATCTTTGTTTGGGTTCGATTATACATCAGCGTTATATGTTTCGTTCCGTAAAAGTTATATCAATGAGCTGAGTGTGTTACGGGTATGGTATGAATTTGTTACGTCTACGAGCTAAATACGTTAGTCTCATCTTATCTTATACTCATCTTTGGTATGAGCTTAATTTATAACTGTTCCTCGTAGATTTTTCATATCTGCTATACTTGTTTATAGGATGACATATTTGAGAACAAACTCCGCTTCATCCACGCAGTTTGCGACGGAAATGTTACATCCTATGTAGCGCCCGTTACGTAACATTTTAGTAATTATTCCGGAACTGTGTTTGCTGAGAAGCGATGGTCTCATCATCTTCCGAAGGTCTCATCTGTCGCAGCTCTAAAACAGAACCCACATTGGATGTTGTGTATCGCCGATTGCACCCGAGTGCGCAGAGGCGATTCTGTGGCAAATTCTAGCTTCCCGAAGAGAAGAAAATATAGTAACGCCAGGAAAAATTAATGGATAAAGTTTTAGTGCATCGAGCATCGAAGATATTTAATGTGTTACATTTTATCACATATTTTTATACAGAAACAGTACATCGGTTCAGAAATATTTTTGTTATCAGGAAAAATCATTCAATATGTATATCCTACTTAGTTAGTTAATTTAGAACAGTTCAGTTCAGCCATGTACACACTTGACCTTTCCGCTTTTTTCTTTCGATGTCGTATTACAAAATCGATCGACGACAAGATCGATCTTTTGCGGTTCTATTTTCTACAGAAACGATTCTCAGACCTCCGATTTACGATCGATTCGCAAACGATTTTATTCGGAAGATCGAACACCACTAGTACACATTTCCTATACATCCACAATCTCTTCGAGACATTAAAAAAACTCTCGTCAGTATTTTTTGTCGACCCGCGCCCCTTTTTTAAACGAATTCCCCCGTCTATATACCTATAGATACATCGCAATAGCAAGCGAGAATCGTAGCCATCTGTCGGACTCTGACGGTACTGCCAACGCGAGAATTACATATGATGTCGTAATAACAAAATTTTAAGTACTTATAAAAATCACATGAATTAACATGTAAATTTTTTTTGTGATTCAAACAGCCCTTTGAAAACGTATATTCAACAGAATTCATGCATTGTTACGTCAAGAAAGTTATATATTTGACGGGGCATTGCTATCGAAAAAATTATTCAAAAAATTAAGTGCGTTTTTTAAATCTGAACGAGCTCACTTCTGTTAAAGCTAAAGGCCAATTGGACAAACTCGAGGCAAGATTTAAATTGGGAGCAGGTTGGGAACGCTCGCCAGGGAGAGTTGGAATGATCCACGGGCTCCGAGAGTTCGTATTTTTCGAACTCGGGATCGAAAGCGGGTTGTAGATAGTCCTCGATGAGACGAGCTTCGCGTTGGACGGGGGTGTTGGCATTGACCAAAGGGTGGCGGCTCAAGCGCTACAAACAAATGGACTCTTGGACATTGAAAGGAGTAGTACAAATTTCCACTGAGGAAATTCTGTCCTGATGTAATGCAAAGGGCTACCGCCTCGGAGTGGAACAACCAATACACTACGATAATCCGTTGCAACGCACAGGATGTTCGTTGGTCCGCAGCGTTTGCTCAGGACCGCCTCAAAGGATGAGCCCTAAGTAACATGGGTAACTTTGTAAGTAGTTTAAAAGCAAATTAATAGTGAATGTGAAGCTAAATTGTAATTGTTTTTTTTTTATTCAAATATGTTTTCTGTTTTTTGATTAATCGTTTTTTGTTCAATATGGTTCGAACTTTACATTTTTCGTTTCTATCATTGGATCCAAAATACTGTTACTTATTAGATATTAATATTACTATTACATAACTTTTGTTCAATGCACCGTATATATTTGAAAGCGCGAGTTAAGCGGAGCTCGAAAATTAGTAATCGAATGATTTGTTACGATTGCGATTGTGCATATTGTTTTGCGCAAAACGTAATTATGTTAGTGTATTTTTTCTTCGTAAGCGCGTAACATGACCTTGTTCATTTTACACCGAAGGTCGTTCTGTGGATACGCATTGATACTATACCAACTACGATAAAAATATATGGCTAGTAGTACAAGATAGATCAAAAAGTGGCAAATATCTACAAAACGGATGAGCAAGCTAAATTTTTTAGGACAAATAGAGGGTCACTAGAAATGCCTAAATCTGCCGGAATGCAACAAAATTCGCCTGTGCTTCCTCCGCCATTTTGGAAAAAATGGAACACAGATATCTAATCGCCGACGTCCCGACTCCTACTAGATGGATTTACGTTTTGTTTTTTTAGTTTTATAGAGAAAAATATATTCTATGACTTTTGTTTGAAGAATGTTTCGATATCTATGTAAGAAAAAAAGATATGATAAAAGAAGTGCGACTAATTAATGTTTACAATTGTTTATTGTCAATTATCGCGCCCACTTTTGATTTTATCAACATGGCTTTTAAATAAAACTTGTAGAGAACTCAATGTCTAATAATTTTTGTATAACTGATTTTGCGATAACTCGGATATTACCCGAGATAGAAAGCGCCAAAGTTATCTTTATTCACTATAATTGCAAGGAATCGAAACGCAAATGGCATCCAACGATGCAGGGTAACCTAAAAATATTATGATTTTATTATTATTATTATTATTACTATTTATTATTATTAGTATTATATATATAATTAAATAGTTAATAAAAATTAATAATGATAATTATGAATTAATTAATATTATTATTAAAAAATTATAACAAAGCGGCATACGTTCATTCATCTTTATATTAAAGCATCATACGTTTCATCAATCGTATCTTTAAATAATAATAATAATAATAATAATAAAATTATAATATCTTTAGGTTATCTTGCATTGTTGGATGCCAATAATTGCAACCTTGAAATTGAGTCCTATACAAGTATTATTGAATAAAAATTGGTAAAATTGAAAGGGGGCGTTATAATTGACAATAAACAATTAAACATTAATTAGTAGCGCTTCGTTATCGTAAAGTACTTTCTTACACAGATATAAAAAAATTCTTCAAATAAAAGTCGTAGAATATATTTTTTCCTACAAAACTAAAAAAAATAAACCAAAATTCAACTAGTACGAGCCGAAATATCGACGATTATCTGTTTTTCAGTCTTTTCAAGATGGCGAAGAAAGCAAAAGGAAATGTTGTTGGATTCCAGCGGATTTAAGCATCTCTGACCCTCTACTTGTCCTCAAAAATCTGGGTTGACCATCCATTGTGTCATTTCCAAATGTAACTATCTTGTATTATAGGAACATATCGAGCAAAAAAATATTCTTTGCATTAAAAAGTATTAGACTATGCTCACTAGACCATATCGTATTTCATGCTATGAATAGGTGTAATGGGCAGACACACTAACAATAATCCTATTTAACGCCTCGGATGGTTTACTGTTAAGCCAGTGTTTCCCAACCGGTGGTCCGCGGACCAAAGGTGGTCCGTAAGACCCTACGGGTTGGTCCGCGGGAGAGTCCGGTCACTACTTATAAAAAAGTAATATTTCCCCGTGATTAAATCAAAATTACGATTTTCGTTGAACGAGATTAAGTAAATACATTTGTTCTGATGAATATCAGATATTTATTGAATTATCTTTAACATAATAAAATTATTAGAATATACCATAACTGACACAATCATAATAATTTTTGTGTCATGTAGAAAATGAGTTTTCAACATGATACAATGTAGCCTACCTTCTGAAAATTACCATTTATATGTTTGCATTCCCGAGTAAAAATGAATATATATAAACATATATAATTGTATATAAATTGATCAAATACAATTGTATACAAAAATTGGCCCGATAGAATTATATATATTTGTATACAATTGTATATACTAATATACAGTTATATATGATAATATATTAATATATATAATTGTATATTAGTGTATAAAATTCTATCGGGCCAATTTTTGTATACAATTAGATATGATCAATTTATATACAATTATATATGTTTATATATATATTCATTTTTACTCAGATAATTATATAAACACCCTATAAAAATAGTATCTCCATATATGATTATATATAGAACTATGTACATTTTATCAAAATCAAATTTGATGAAAGTACATTTATATCGGATTATATATACGAATTATAGGGTTAAATAAAATTATATATAGACCTATATATAAATATATATGACTATATATCATTTTTATATAACTGTATCTAAGTATATACGATCATTTTAGCCGAGTAGTACATTTATATCGGATTATATATACGAATGTATAGAGTTATATACAATTATATATAACCCTATATATAAATATATATGATTGTATATTATTTTTATATAATTTTATCTAAGTATATATAATCATTTTTACTTGGGTTATTGTTAATTACAATAGTTTCTTAATTAATAATAATAGTTTGTTTTTGAAAAATTGTTGTATTTGATCACCTTTCAATTTGGTTACAACTCATAAGATGTATTAATAATGTAATGTGTGGTGGGTGGTCCGTGGTAATTCACTATCAGGCTGAGTGGTCCGTATACATCTACGGGTTGGGAACCACTGTGTTAAGCAGTGACAAACGTAAACAGTACATGAGTTAAGTATGCTATCCAAGAATAAGTTTGTACGTTATATATGAGGTGTTAGCAACAATTAAAAATTATTATACCCTGCATACCTTATATAATTTTTCAATGGGAACAAAAGTTTTTTTTATGAAATTTATTTGTATCTATCTGAGCAAATGGCCTAGCAAACATGCGCTCGTATCTGCTCATCGCATCCTCAAATGCATAATCAGTGGCACTGCAAGACGCAAAGCCACCAGTTAAAGATGAGCCGTAATACATCAATATCCAAATGATACGTAATGAATTAGTATTAAATTACATCCGAGACATTATGTACAATTTTTGCGATGATTGTGTACGAGAGGATCGTGAAGAACGCGATCCTACGTCTCTGGCATAGCTTTGCCATCTGATATGCATTCAGGCAGGGGAAGCGTTTGCTCATCGGGGCGATAAATTACTCGGGACTCTCCTCGTGAACAGATTCATAACGATTTGTGCTGACGAGATCGCTAGAGCTCCACGGGGGAACCAAGTCGTGATGAATCGTCTCGATAGAGCTAAAGTGATCATACAATTAGTTCTATTTTTATCAATTCATCTATATATTTTGAAATTGTAATATGTTTAGGTTATCCTGCATTATTAGATTCCAATTGCGTTTGGACTCTTCACAATTATAACGAACCAAGGGAATTTGAACGCTTTCTATCTCGGGTAATATTTGATGTATCGCAAAATCAGTCGTACAAAAATTGTTGCAAATTGAGTCCTCTACGATTTATACTTTCAAAATATTTTGATAAATTCGAAAGGAAGCTGCCATAATTGACAACAAACAATTGTAAACATTAATTAGTTGCACTTTTTGTATTTCCCTAAAAAAACGAAGCAAAAAAACGAAAACCTAATTAGTAGGAGGCGAGATATCGGCGATTATGTGTTTATCAAGATGACGAACGAAGCGCAAGGAAATTTTATTGGATTCCGGCGAATTTAGGAATCTCTAATGACCCTCTACGTGTCCTCAAAAATTTGCCTCGCCCATCCGTTTTGTCATTTTCAAGTCTAACTATTTTGGACTATCTACAGAGGCCAGAATCGTGTTTGAAAGTACTTGAGGTAAATGTGCGATCTAGACCATAATAATGCTATAAAAAAGAAACCACGATAGTACTGAAATCACTTGGCCGATCAGGATAAAGCTTTATACATAACTAGGCATTTATTCCATGTCATCTTTTAATATTTTAATTTTTCAAACGTGTCTGTTAAATCTCAAATTCTTACAAATTTCACAAAATCGCATTTAAATTCGCTACAGGATTGGACTTTAACTCAAAATAGACCGGTATTGGCATTGACAGACGATTAAATAATTATTACTCTATCGATTTACGAAGTTCCAGAAACTATGGAATTACTTAGATGCTTGTAAATGTCAAAAATCATCGCGCTGAAATTACACGAATAATCGAAGAAACATATTTGGTACAGACTTTACAACAAATCGGTAAAGGAAGCGTGAACTGTAATTCAACATTTCATTTAAAAAAAAAACACAAAAAAAGTACAGTGTACAATTCCTCAATGCGAATTATCTCAACGGTACAAAAATGGCAAATATGTCTTCCAACTATTCGAATTACAGCGATCAATCTCAAAGTTTTTTAAGGCTCGTCAAACCCATTAATTTCGCCTCGATATAGAATCAAAAAAGTGGCTCAGAGCCTCACTTATTAAAGCCGAACTGCGCTTTATTCCATTTCGCTGCTTCATGAAGTACGACATTGAATGAACTGTATATCACATTGAAATCGGGGGATGACGCTCTTATGCATTACGGAAAACGTGCACTTGTCCTGTTCTCACTTACATATGGATGGATTCGCCATTAAAAGTAATCGGCTGTGCCGAAGTTGAAAAGGCAAAAGCGACGTGTATTCAAAAACTGTGGCTTTATAAAGGTCAGAGCAAAATAATAATAAATTGCAATGCCTGGCGTACCCGAAGTCTATGAACGCGGGGCTCGAAATTGGTATGATCATGCTTACGAAACACGTTGGTGTAGTTGCTGTACCAACGTCGGAAGTCGAAACTCGTTTGAGAACGGTGGAACGATTTATACCTAAATGTCACGACTCGAACGATTTCAAGTGCAATCGAAAAAACGATGCACCATTTTTTTAATGAGTAACATGTGTGATCATTCTACCGACTTATTAATAATACCGATCCGGTGGAAACTCAATGCGGAAGATCGTTATCGCACATGCCGATAGCTCGGAAAAATATCTTTAAAAAGTCTTAATCGATGTTTCCATCTATGTAATTGTTTCCATTTGTTCCTCGCAATTTGCCAATATGGGACGTGCTTTAATAAGAAATTGTCCCATCATCCTCAACACAATGTGCGTCACGATTTAGCTTTCTATCCTCGCAACAAATCTTTGACACAATTCCACTTCTTTTTCTTTACTTTTGGGCATTTGCGATAAATTGATTGTTTTAATTTTATTCAAGCTGATACGGCATAGCCGATCTACTCTGCTGGCGCTTTATTCACATGCTTAGTCATTAGGTATCAGAATTTTTTTATCAGGTCCAAATTGTCAACACATTTTTAAAACAGCGATATTCGAACGATATAAAAAATCAAAGTCTGAAAAATTATCCGATTCTGCTCGATGGCTTAGCTCAAACATTATACATTGTAAAAAAACCGGAAATTTCATCCTGGTTTACGGGCTCACATAGCCTTGAGATTTTCAAAAAGTCGATTTATTTTTTTTACAGATTTTTATTCTTTATACTTTTAAGAATTTGTCGAAGAAAATGTATTAACCAAATTCTACGCCGTTACAAAGTTATAGCAATAAATGCGAGCAGACATTGGGTTGACACGGTTATTTCGCTAACTGCCGCGTTCCTCTCAACAGCTGCGTTTCGTATTTCTTTTGTTCCCAAAACCTGGATTTTGGGGAAAAAACGAAAAGGAAGAAGGTATACAGTACGGAGCTAGAATAGTAGACAAGTTTCTTAAATTCGTGTTGTACCTATCAGAAACTTTAAACGCGTTTTTTCGAATCTATAGATTCGAAAAAAAAACACGGAGAGAAAAGTCCTACAAAAATGACCATGCTTGGCCTATAAAGCGTGTGCAATCGACATGTATAGGAGATTTTCTGCGAAATCTTTAAAAAAATTGGTCTGAAGCATTAGAATTTTTACCCAGAGAGCACGATAAAAATTCGGAGGCAACATTCTACACTTTACATTTCTATTGGAATCTAGAACTCTTTAATGTTAAGCAGCAGAAAAATTAATATTGCCCCGGTAAAATGTCACAGACGGTTTCATAGAATTTCATCTGTAACAGGGTAATTTTCACGATGTTTTGCGATGAATTTAAGCGCTGTCCTTTTTCATCTCATAGATAAAATAGAAAAAGAAGATGTTCGAACATTTTCGGTTCTTCTCGGAACATGTACCTACGTCATGCCTACCTCATACCACGCGGTCCGCGTTTACATCCGAAGGGTCGGATTATAAACGCTGTCCTTTTTCATCTCATATATATACACAGGTAAAATAGAGAAAAGAGATGTTCGGGTGTCTTCGGTTCTCGACACTTGGCAACACGTTCAACGGACGAGAGGTTTTCCGGCCAGCAGTGTATTGGGATCTGACATGGAGGCGTAGCCAAATTCAATATGGCGCATACCGGGGTGCAGTCGCCTGTCAAAACTGCGCAATAGTAGACTTACCGTGCCAACGTGCGGAGAAACAGTTATGGTAAAAAACGACACTGTGATATGAAAAAATATATGCTTTATTGTAATAAATCATTAAAATAAATTTAAATTTCCATAAATTTGTCGTCTTTAATAGTAGGTGAAGATAAGTTTACAGTGGCACATATAACTGTAAAAAATGTCTCGTAATCGGGGGATAAGGTTAGCTGGCATTCTATCATCTACGATTTTAAACATTTTTATGCGTTGATTCGTTCGTTCTATGTGCACATGAGAATTGATTTCACAAGTAATCCTTAAAGCGTTTTTCCATGCTTGGTGTTGCTCCACTTTTTCCATTTTACCGAATAAATTTTTTTGGTATACGCATCGGGCATTTTTTTGGGGGAAACTATGGAACGTCAGTTCACGGTTTATTTGAAAAGAACTCTCGCATCCATATACGGAACATGCAATTCTTTTTTTCGATGGGTTGCGAGATGTAAAGACTCCTACTTCTGCCATTTTTTGTTCAATTTCTCAAAATTACTGATATTAATGATTACGTTGTAACTTGAGCAATGCACCCCGGTTTTAGTTTCAACGTGTACCACTAGATGTCTCACGAATTTTGTCAGATCCCAATTACGAGACAGTGCAGTATAGTGTAGGTCGTGCCCAAGTAATAACAGCGTCTTGTTGAACGTAAGTACCTATTTTATTTATTTTCCTTCAGTTAAATTAAAATTATAGAATTTATCTATGAGTATCATTGTAACGCGTGGTACGGTTCATCATAATTAGGATTGCTTTTTATAACTTTTCGTAGACTTTCATAGATTTTTCATGCATTGTTATTCGCTTTTCTATTCTATAACGTGTTTATTCTATCTATCTATATTCTATCTGTCTACCTATCTATCTATCTACCGATTTATGTACCAATCTATCTATCTACATATTATTATCATATTCTTTAATTCCCGCGCATTAATTTGTGATTTGTTTTGCGATCAATTTAACACCGTTTTTTCTTCGTTTCTTTTCTCCAGTAAAATGGTGGTACTAGATGAAAATGTCCCAATTTTTCACCAAATAGATACCATCCTGATTGAAACGGCAACGAAAATTCACATTATCTCAAAAAAACTATCAAGTATTTTATCTGATGAACACACAGAAAATTATTATTTCCAGGAACAAATATATTCGTAGGACATTTTAGATTTAAGTACAATATTTAGTTACAAAATCACGAATGTGGTTCGTGCGTCGAACGGGTTTAAATATATTTTAAAAAAATGGTAATTATTAAATAAAAAACTAATTTAATACACCGGCATATTGTTTATTTATCACCCATACTTTATATTATCCATATCCCGTACAATTCATAATACATTAAGTAATTATCAAATTATTAATGCCGTCAAATTATGAAACAAATTTTAAAAAAATGAATGATAGTGTAAGAAATTTTATTGGATAGAGAGAGGGAAATTTTAATAAATCGGTAACAACATTTTTGTGTCGAGCACAAGTTTCATTGTGCTGGCATCAGCATTTTTGTGTAGAAGGAGGGGGACACTTTACTATATCGGTACCGAAATTTTACTGTGCTGGCGTGGGAATTTTTGTGGGGCTACGACTGAGAATTTTTCCTCGAGTATAAGACATTTTTTCTGTAGTTGGTCAAATGCACACAGATTATAGGACAGCATGGTAATTTTTCCTAGAATTTCATAACAAAAATTCTAAAACTTTTTCTCTCCGTGTATGTTTTCAGGCAGTGTTTATACGATAAGCCAGTCAATTTATAATATTGTTTAACTGTTTTTTTACATCTTGGTCTTTATTTTCTCTATAGTGTGACGAGAGATTTTTTAATTTTTCGGTTCGACAGTTTTTTTTTATAAATTATTAAACACTAATTTTTATGTTTAAAATTGCATATTAACCCTTTTCACTCGAGCAAAATAACCAGGACCGCTTACTTCATGAGCTTTTTTACAGCTAGCTTAGAATCATTTCAAACAGAATGTAACACTCTAAATTCGTATATTTTAACATTTTATCCATCTGCATAGTTCAAAGAAGCACATTTGTTAAATATTAAGATCTATATTTTTGCTTCGTATGATATTTTATCAACAAATTTCCATCAGGCACTCTTGGCTTGTCGGGGAAAGTGTCACAGTAGTACACAGTTTGCTGCCTTTTGCCCGGATTCGTTCGTTGAGAACAAACCTTGCAATTCCTTTTACTTCCAATCAGAACAATAGGGAGTTTTCCATTTAATCGGATGACTTCGGAATTGCTCCGCGAAGCGGAAGCTCGAGCTCGTTGTTGCCGGAAATCTCCAGTCAATGGCTCAACCGAAGTTTACAAGTATCGCAGGTGACTGAGCGGCCGTTCGTTCCTCTGCTTGTTTGCTGTATTATAAAGAATGTATAAATTGATAGAGCAGGTCTCTAAATCCTATATACAGGGTGAATTTCATAAGGTGTAACAGACTTTATTCTAAGGTAGATGGAATCATTAGAAACAAAAGTTGCAAATATACATTAGGGATATTTTTAATAGTTTACGAGATATACATTTTTTAAGTTGTTCCAATCAGAGCGTGCCGAGAAGCGTTGGAGCCGCCCACTCCCGCCCTAGCCGTAGAGATAGCACAGTATAGGGCGTTACATTTGGGGTTGCAAAACTCAGAGCTGTCAATTTTAGTTATTATATCGTTACGCAGTAATTTTTATTTCTCGGGCATTGGCTGCTAGGGCGGAAAGTGGGCGGCTCTAATGCTTTTCGGCGCGCTCCGCAAAACTTAGAACAGTCAATGCCCGAGAAATAAAAATGACTACGTAATAATATAATTGACTGCTCTCAATTTTGCAACCCCAAATGTAACGCCCTATACTGTGCTATCTCTACGGCTAGAGTGGGAGTGGGCGGCTCCAACGCTTCTCGGCGCGCTGTGATTGGACCAACTTTAAAAAATTATATCTCGTAAGCTATTACAAATATCCCGAATGTATTTTTGCAACTTTTGTTTGTAATGATCCCATCTACCTTAAAATAAAGCCTGTTACACCTTATGAAATGCACCCTGCATATAAGAAAAAAATGAACAATTTTTTTTTTATATGAACATTGTTTTTTTAAATGCATTACTATGAAGACCACGGCACCTCCATCTCGCCGTCATAACTTCACCAAAAACTATCCAATTATCACAACCAAAACAGAATCTAGTAAAATTATGTAGTCGCTAGGGTGTGACGGCTGGAGTTTTTTTTCTTTTTTCAAAATACAAAAAATTGCACTGTTTCAAATTTTAATATGCGATTTGAAACGCAAAAATTAGTGTTTAATAATTTATAAGAAACTGTGCAACCAAAAAATTTGAAAAACCTCTCGTCACACTACAAAGAAAATAATTAAGATCAAAGTATGTAAAAAAAATGTTTAAATGATATACATATTTGTCAATAGCCTGACGAGAGGTTTAATTAAATTTATATAATAAGCATATAATTTCGCATAAAAACTGAATTATCTTAAGTGTCCCTATTTTTCTTAAATAAAATGTATTATGCCATAGGCCTGTGCGTTATACATGTGCAACATTTCATTGAAATCCATCCACTGGTCGTCCTATTAGCCACACAAATGTGCCATCAAAGTGCTTAATTTCAGTCTACAGGACAATCGAACGTGGCATCGAACGCTGATGGACGGTATGGTGGTTTTACTGGCAGGAGATTTTAGGCAGACCTTGCCTGTTATCGAGCGAGGTACTGCAGCAGACGAAATCAATATCTGCCTCAAAGTATTATATTTATGGACTAAAATTGAAAAGCTGCATCTCACCACTAATACGCGAGTCCAGCTTTCAGCGATTTACAGTATAATGCATATGCTTAGAAACTGCTCAAGATAGGTGAAAGCTGATTGAAAGCAGAGGAAGAAGGTATAGTTCTATTCACGAACTAATTTTGTAATGCTATTAATTCAAAAGACGAGCTTATTGTACTTGTTTTCCCAAACGTCCAACAAAATATTCACGATGATACTTGGTTATGCATAAGAACTATACCAACACCAAAAAACGATATTGTATCCAAAATTAATGAAAGAAATCATGCACCGAATCCCCAGCAAAACTTCAAAGCATCAATCTATCGATACTAACATATCATCCGACGATATCACGAGGTGCCTCGTAGAGTCTGGAGGTAGATACCGTGTGTCCCATCCCATAGGCTGGAAATAAGTTGACGTATCCGTTTTGTTAACGTGTAACCTGAACGCGGGAATACATCTAGACGCGCCACGATTTCCCATTTTCCACTCTACGTAGCTTGTTCACACGTTTCAAAGGCCCAATAGTTCCATGTTTTCGCTGAGCAAAACAAATCATTTAACGTCGTACTATATAGAAGTAGGGGAAGGTGGAACGAAATGATCCCTTGGGATAAAACGATCCTCGGCTGTTGTACCGTTTTAATATCGTTATCTAGAATGTTTTAAGTGAATTTCGTGTTCTTACGGCTGAGCTATGCAATCTATGTCAGTATTGTGGCGTTATTTGCATGGGGAAAGCTTGTATCGTGGAATATTAAAAATTAGTGTGCTCGATCTGAGGTAAACCATTATTTGACGTTATGTTGCTTTAGTCTGCGTACATATTATGTGATATGTCTCTTTGTCTCAGTTTATGATATTAACACTAGATTTACCAGCTATTTGCATATACCTGTTTCTATCTAAATATATTTGTTACAAATATATATAAAGTTATATTGAGTTCATTAAATATATTTTTCACTTACAGCTACAGAAGTCATAACGACATTTCAGAAAACAAATGTTACATGCAGTAGGAATTTTTAATTAAAAATTGCACGACCAGTCAAAATGACTGGTCTGGTAAATCTAGTGTTAATTAACAATGGAATTAACCATCCTTCGTTACAGTATTTGAAAAACACAGGTTATGTTTTAATGTTGTTCGTTAATAAGGCATTTGGGGCAAAACGATCCTTTCATAGGGTGGGCAAAACAATCCCAGGATCATTTTACCCCCTGTCTACCTACTTCCAATCGTGTTCAGTTAACTTTTCATAAATATTTTTTTCTTTTTTAAATATGAAGTATTAATACGAAGCATGAAATTAAGTCAATGATATTAGTCGAAAAGAGAGTGTTATTGTTAAGATACTGTTCAGAAACATCAATAATACTGCTATTATCCTATTAATGAGACGACAAGTATAAAACTGCTATTAATGTTATAGAGATTTACGAGAATTAAGAATTTATCATATGATTATTTAGATAGAATCGTTTAAATTTATAGCCTAGACTGAATTTACAATAAAATTATCAAAAAATATTATTGAATGTTTTATTTCTTACTTCCATTTTAAATAGTGGCGTCACCCGCACCCGGGGGATCATGTTGAACACGAGGGTCTACAAAATGATTCTTTAGTAGACTTTCACGTAAACATTTATAAAAATTATTTCTAATGGCTAATTCAACGCTTACTAAATTTGTAGTTCGATCGAATAGCTACACCTCCATAATTTTATGTTTAAAAAAAAGCTGCATACACTCGCTTTACAGCTGTTTTCCCTTAAGGGGATCATTTTGGACCACCTTCCCCAACGTGTCGAAGAAGTACACAACATACACATCGCTACTTTAATTAGAAACGAAAGGTGCTTAATGCCACATGAACACAATTTTCATTACTGTTATTTTCTTCGAATCGAGTTAAACGAAAAATTAGGGGGTATGCAAAGTGGCGTGGGGAAGCTAGTACGTATTAGGTCGAGTCATTCGTAACATCCGATGCAGCTAAGAATAAATAGAATCTATTGTTTGTATGTACCCGTCACCGGGACAATGTTACCGGACATTTTTTCTTTTCCCTGTATTATACATGAGGGTTCGGGTAGTCTTTTGTCAAATGTTTTGTGCGAAGCGCATTATGATAAACAGTTTTTCTTAATGAGGTTCGGGGATGATCATGCTAATAAACTTAGAGTCTATTTTGCGCTGCAATACCGAGACTTTTTATGTATGTGTATATTTCCGATTTTTCGAGAAATATTTATAAGTGCTGAATTTTGAGTTTCCTATTATTTTTAAAATATGGAGAAAATGCAATAATCTACGACGCAATTTCAGTAATACGTCATATCGTGGAAGTTTGACATCGCCGTAATTTTTGTAGCTGTCATTTATCCCACGCGTCCGGCGAATACCTCGATTTTTCTAGACTTTATTCCTGAACTAATTGCTTATTATTCCCGTGAGCTTTCCAAATCAAAGTACCCTATTGATCACAAAAAATCAACGAATGCAACCATCAGTTTTTTACGTGTGTCTTGACTCCAAGTGCTATAAAAAATCGGTATATGCGAGGACCGACAAATTCTATCGTTTACATGTGTTAAATACACTGACATTAATAATTGATATCTCGGAAACTGTGCGGTAAATCTCGTGGAAACTCCGCTTATGCATGGAGGAAAGGTTTGACAACGCTATACGAAACAAGTTAGACGTTTATCTTGGAGTCGCTCCAATCATCGAACCTCCTTAACCTCTGAAATGAAGAGTCGAAAAGCACATATTCGTCATGTAATGCTTTGGAAATTTAATCCTTTAAAGTACGGTGGTAATCCACATTACCGCCTCGATTTTTCTAAAATGTTTTCAATTTATTTTTTTTAAGATATTTAAACCCATTTTTTGCACTTTTAGTTACTTCAGTGATGAAAGAACATAAAAATACAGTGTAATTAGCATAATCGCTCATAATATAAGATTTATAAATATATAAACTAAAAAAACGATGATTTTTTCGGAAAAATTCATTTATTAAAAATCTATCCAAGGAAATAATTTGAAATGTAACTAGAGTGGATTTTTCGAATCACTAATTACGAATCCGGTGTCCGATTTTTTAAATCCAAGATGGCGGATCAAGATGACCGATATTAATACGAAGAATTTTCTGTCAGCGTCGGCCATATTGGGCCCACCATTTTAAATTAAGTCAATCTGACATTCTTTTCTTAACCAGCGACCCTGAAAACTCCCGAGTGGCAATGTTCACGATTATATAATCATTTAAAAAATGTATGCTTTAAAGCAGTGTTTCCCAACCGGTGGTCCGCGGACCAAAGGTGGTCCGTGAGAGCCTAGGGGGTGGTCCGCGGGAGAGTCCGGTGACTACTTATAAAAAAGTAATATTTCCCCGGGATTAAATCAAAATTACGATTTTCGTTGAACAAGATTAAGTAAATACATTCGTTCTGATGAATATCAGATATTTATTGAATTATCTGTAACATAATAATACAATTATTAGAACATACCATAACTAACACAATCATAATAATGTTTGTATCATGTAGAAAATGAGTTTTCAACATGATACAATATAGCCTACCTTGTGAAAATTACCATTTATATGTTTGTATTATTGTTAATTATAACAGTTTCTTAATTAATAATAATAGTTTATTTTTGAAAAATTCTTGTATTTAATCACCTTTCAATTTGGTTACAACTCATAAGATGTATTAATAATGTAATGTGTGGTGGGTGGTCCGTGGTAATTCACTATCAGGCTAAGTGGTCCGTAGACATCTACGGGTTGGGAACCACTGCTTTAAAGGGTTAAACAAGATAATAGTGCTAAGGCGACAGCTGAAAAATATGCAATGTATATGATGTAAGGCAGTTAGAAATTAGTTTGTAAAATTTCGTTCTGAAGATACGACCTTAAAAGACGAACCGAGGGCGGAAAGTCCTACCGACTTTGACTACAACCTTTTGAAGGCGCAATTGGAGAAAAATTTACGTCAACGAACAAGAGGTATAACAGAAAGCATTATAATACATTATAATCAACCGTTAACCGCCAGCTCGAGAAATTAAGGAAAGTCAGGAAGTCAGAAGTATGGGCACCTCAGAATCTCAGTGAACTCATTAGTGAACACAAGGGTGACTCAAGGAAAAAGTTTTGAGCTTGGATGCTCTCTTTTGCCATACCTACCTTACTCGCTCCAATGCATTACCACCTTTTCTGTTTCTTCCGAAACTTTTTGAATGAAAAAAAAACCCTTAAATCCAGAAGAACAAGTCAGTCAGACTGTTGAAAACTTCTTCCAGTTCAAACTAACTACCTTTTATTAGGAATAAGAAATTGATAAACTACCAGGAAGATGGAAGAAGGTTGTATACAGTAGTGGCGGATAGATAATAAATTAATATAATTTTATTATTTAATGAGAGCAAAATAAATGTCTGGTGAGAAAATGGAAGTTATTTCTGACTCGCACTAATATTACATGAGGTATTCCAGGTTAAATCGGCAATAAAAAAGCCGATAGGTTTTCGTTTTTTACAAAATTTGTTTTCTACATAGTACTTGATAAAAATAAACAAGTTACGAAATTTGTTTATTTTTCCACCATTGTTTTCAGGTGTGAATTTTTTTAATTCCTTAAAGAAATTACGACGCAATTAACTTCAGAATAATACATGGTAAGTGCGGTAAATAATGAGTACATCAAATTGTGCGGCATGTACGCTTCATTCAGAAAAAAACTAACGAAAAAGTCATTCCCAAATTTCTTTTACAATCGCAAATATCGATTCTTCGTGAAATTAGATGTTGCCAATTCTTCTTCAATTTATTCTCGAATTCCTCGTGCGCCTTGACAAAAATCTAGACTTGTATCATCGTGGAAGCTCTATGTTTATTATTTGTTTTGTTAATATCAATCTTTAAAAATAATAAGGAAATAGAAATTTCAATGAAAGTCAAGCAAAATAATAAGAAATTTAGATAGAAACCATTTATTCTTGATAATTTTATTTATGAATTTTCTGTTTGAAAATATTGAATGTTTCCAATTTTTCTGACGATACGTAACCACCTTCTTCTATTTGCTTTATCATAAATGCATGGCTGAAGCTGTGCATATGAAAATTGACATGTTCGAAAACGTGGTAATCAACGACATCATATAGTAATTGGATGAGACGCCAATACTTGCAAAAAAACATCGCTATAAAAATTGGGTAGAAGATAACGTTGACCAGGTTAAATTGTAAAGATCATAGGGAGCTTCATCGGCTCAACCATCTATCGTTGAATTCCCTCCTGAAGATTGTGTTGAAATGCTGGATAAGATGAAATTAAAATTCAATGAAAAGACTACAACGAGGAATGAGAAACTTTAGATTGTGACACTTATGCCATTGAATTGAAGTAACAATAAGATAGTAAATGCGATGAGGGCTACCAAACAGATAGTATTAACGGCTAATAATCTGCCCGAAATAAAAGGAATATTATCTACACCAGAATCGAGACATGGTAACTTATTCTATCTATTAAACTCGTAAGCTGATTATTATTAATCAATTGCAATAACTGAATACCTACTCGTTATTTTGTGTCACAACTGAATGTTCACGATGTTATTATTATTGAGTGATCATCTACTATTATATTTCATTATTCCTAACATATCCAAGTTTACGATACAACTTTTCTTTCAGGTAAAAACTTGTCCGTAGAGATAAAATCTAAAACGTGCCATTTTTATCAAGATGACGAAGTGAGTATCAATAAACCAGGCATGATGAATTTCGTTTCGATACACGGCCAGAAAATGTTGGTCAGAAAATCTATGCCCGGAAACGGCTAATCTTATCAATTCTTAAAATGCTGTACGAGCCGTATCGTAACCAGCACGTAGCGTAGATTTTCAATGTTTGTATCATTGCGACCTACAATATTCAGTTTTGGTAGGGTCTGCTCGATGCGTCGGAACATCAAACTTATAATGTCTGGTAAATGTCACAATCAAATTAATGCCAAAGTGTTTACCAATTTTATAGTTATGGGTACTTTTCATTTCAGGTGTGAACGTTTCGCTCTTCCCGCGAGAGTTGGAAATACCATTATGTAATTACCATGGACGTATAAATATATGGACGGAGCCTTACTCCGCGGGGTTGAAGCCACAAGGGCGAGGGGAATGAAAACCTGCTGCAACGGATATGATGAACCAAGATAGCGGCGGCGATATCTATTTTCACGGTGCGATGCCAAAGTAGCAAGGTGGTGGGGATAGGTCACGAGGGTGCGACGAGGGAGGCATGTCGAGAGTAGCCCCGCGAAGTACTGGCTACATTTCGTAGCCGAGAAATAATTTGGAGGTAAAAACAGTGGAATGCCCTTTTGGAAATGTATATGCGATTTATTTTTACGTATATAAAAAGTTACCATTGTGGCCGTTCACGATCGTTTATTATTGTCCTTTAAATAACACCAATTTGTTATATGTGGGCCGTATACTTAATACATTATCAGCTATTTCATTACGAAAGGTTGTGACGATTGCGACAAGTCGAGCACGAAGTGTCTTCGACCACGACACCGTTTTGTTACACCAACGCCGCGTGCCGTGAAAATAGACGCGTCTTAACATATATCTATTATGTATATAGGTAAAAAACTGATGAACCAAGATGGCTGACACGTGTTTTCTATTCACCCCTGTGGCTTCAACCCCCACATCCATGAAGGCACTTTAGGCTCCGTCCATATATTTATACGTCCATGGTAATTACCAATAATTCATTAAAAATATAATCATGGGTGCAAATGCTTCTCCTCTCGATAAATGCCCTGACTGTCCAAATATAGATTTTGTGAAAGACATATTGACAGAGACATTTAACAATAATGATATCAACGAGACAACTTACAAACATTGGATCACACGCTCTCGAACAGAACTCGTACGAAACGGTATTTCCTGTGGTTTCCTTTATTATAGATGTAATGATGTGCTCAATCAACGCAGTGGCTCAGGGGGTAGAGCTCTGGGTTCGCACGCAGAGGACCCGGGTTCGATCCCCACAGTCGACACCAATGGAAAAAATTGTCTAAGTGTTTTTTCTGCAATCCTGGCGATTCGGATCCCACCAAAAACAAATGTCCAACCTCTCTGTGGTACATGGGAGGTCAGTGTTCGGCTTTGGTGCTCCCGCAAGGCGGTTCTCATCGTGCGGATGGTGACGCCGGCCGAGCAACTGATGACCCATCGTATCACAGCTGAGGAGGTGCCGGGGCCCTAGGTGCCTCTGGTGGTGGTGCTTGAGTTTACTCGCATATCCACTGGGGAAACTCTAGGCAGGCACCGACCTGTATCGACGGAGGTTTTCTGCAGTTTCCCTCCGTCCGCGGCAAATGCGATACAGGATAAAGGAAGGGTAGAGAACGGAGCGAAACCGGCTGCAGCTGGGACTCGCATAAAAAAGATAGTAAAAGGTTAAGAGAAAAAAAGTGGCAAAAAGCTTGTCAAAACCCGAAAAGGGTAGACAAGAAAAATTCAGATAATAATAATTTGCTCAATCATCGTAGCACGGTGATATTATGTGATTGTAATAGCCATGATGGAGTAGATGTTAATGTATATTGTGGAATCATTGTCGATTAAGCGAGAACACTTTTGCAGAAGTCCAAAATCTATTACATTTATGATAGTGCAACGCAGCAGTTCAAGAACTACAAAAATTTTATAAATATATATTTCGGCAGTAAAGAATGTGATGTCGAAGGTGAATAGCACTTTTTGGCCACTATTCATTGCTATGGACCGTGGGACGGTGTGAACGGAGGCTAAATGAAGAGAATGGCAGTCCGAGCAAGTTTGCAGCTATTAACGGATGAACAACTCGCCACTCCTCAAGAATAATTCGAATGGACATCGAAACCCACTCAATTTACCAAATATCATGGTCAAGTATTCACCTCAAGCGGATTACGAAGCTGTCAAAGTACGTTTGGAATCACGTTTCGAAAACAAAACAAAACCATACAAGGAATGCAACAAATACATTGTACAATCCCCGGGAATAATAAAAATGTAATTATGAAAAGAAAATTGAAAACAAAATTTGAATCGTTCAAAAACCTGAAAAGAAAAAATCATGAATAAAATGACTTATTTTTAGTTATTTAATTATTAAATTTTATTCGACCCTGGAGCATAAGCTTTTCCAAGAAGTACTGATTACAGCCTTTTATCGAGCAAGCAAAAAATAAAAACACAAAATACAAAATTTCGCTTTTATTCACAGAAAAAAAGAATTAAAAATCCAAAAATTCGCATTGACTCGCAAAATAAATATAAAGTAAAAATCTGTTAAAAGCTAACATCGTGGTTCTTTCTATGCGCTTTTGCCTTCGGTCATTTATGACTATGTTGCAGATATTGAACATCTTTCAGCGTCTACACCGTTGAATGGACTATGGAGAGGTTGTACAGCTGCATTTGCAAATCTAAGGTAACATTTTATTGGAATTAAAATCTGTATAACGGCAAACAGAGTGTCTTGCTGAACTACTTTAAGTAGTTACTTATGGAACTAAGCATATATACTCATCTAAGAGTTCGTCCTGTAGTATCTCTTTGAAGAATGGTATTTTGAAGAAGCTTTTCAGTATTGACTTTGTGTTCAAAGACGATGTGAATTTCACGATGCAAATTTCGCATTTGTCATAGCTATTTCGTAAAACCAAAAATTACGTACTCCTGCTAATAATCTTATAGTACTTAAAATATCTTGTTCCGGAGTTATTCAAATTTGAATGTTTTCTCGAAGAAATTTTCAAACAATTCTTTTTCGGAGTTTCTGATTGTCGATCTGACGCGAATATATTATGAATACCTCATAATTAAATATGTATATCTGTCGATCGAGTCGTTAAAACAAATGAGTATGTTTAATTTTGAGTTTCATTTTGGTGGCATACTTCAGTTGACGGTAAATGCCAAATTGTATATATATATCATTTTCATCTATATCCCACACCGCATAGAATATTGTAGCAATGTTGCTAGAATCTTTCAATATTGCATGTTGCCATGCAATATTGCTGCAATGTTGATCTTGGTCAGAAAATAATGAATGTTTGACAAAAAAAAGAGTTAAAGATATAATGGAATTTATTTGTCCAAGTTGCCTGAAATTACCAATTTTGTTCTTATTAAGCGTAGGAATGAATTTAATATTTCTTTAGTAAAATAAAAATCGTTGAATTTGAGAAATAAAAACGGCCGGTATATAAACCCACTGTGCGTGTGTGTATCTGTGATGTGCGCGGTAATTACGCCGCCAAGAAAGCCCGGGAATTTGTCACGTCACACGTTACCGGCAAGCAGATAGAGGAGGAAAGGCACAGTACACGCGACGGCAACGATAACTGACAATGAGTGAGTATCCAGCTCGATTCGTATGAATCTTATATATAAAAATGGAAGAATGTTTGTTTGTTTGTTTGTTTGTCTGTCTGTCTGTCACGAGTAAGCTCGTATACCATTCATCCGATTGCGATAAAAATTTGGTAAATTGTAGTCCGCACTCCCGGGGCAAAACAAAATTAACATTTACGTATATCTATATATAGAGATTATTTGACAGCTGTCAAAGTATGCTACCAAAATGACATGCGAAATAAAAGACACGCATTTGTTTCAACGACTCGATCGACTCGATATTACACATATCGATTGCATAATTCATTTGACAGCGAATGTCAAATTAAGGAGGTTTATATGGTATCGAGTAAGTCAAAAGAAAAATTTTGTGACAAGCGTAGTCAATTCAGCATGTTTGACGGTGCCGCGAATGCTTAACCTCGCAAAAATTATTATTATTCGAGACAAATTAATTTATTATGAATCTCATGAGTACTTAATCAATTTTATGAAGCTCTACAAATGTTCCTTCGATATTGTTTTATTAATTCTGAAATTTTGGTCAAAAACTGTTTGTTAATGGTTGTGAATTTAATGTTCGTAAACGGAAAAACTACAGAAACCCATAAAGGTACGTGTTAATTTAGGAAAAATATGTTTTTATTTATGTCTCGCGAACAAGGTATCCTCGAGACTTCAAATTTTAAGAACATGGACTTTATAGATACTGATAACTATATTCTGATTTTTTAATCAATATATATTTTTTAATTCGCTGACCAAATAAATTTCCTTAATCGTGACATTAAATCGGGAAACGATTGGAAGATATGCACGTCAACCACAAATGAAAAATACATTACGAGCTTCGGAAACGGACGAGCAACGAGAAGCAAGACAGGAAACAGTTAGAGTACGTACGACGACGTACAAACTTTCTTAAAATAACAGCAATAACAGACGAATTAATTAACAAAGTTCTTGAAAATATTGCACACAACTACAAAAAACATAGGTGGTTAAGGGAACGTGCTATATTAGCAGCAAAAACACCAATGTCAAGTATATAAATTTCACGATTCAAAAGAGAATATCAAGAGAAACTAAAACGTACAAGTCGATTGCTGCTTTTATTAATCAAGAACAAGTTGTTAATTATCCAACTGAATTCCTGAATTCGTTTCATTTACCAGGCATAGCGCCGCACGTTGTAACATTGAAAATGGGCGTGTCTATCATACTTTTACGAAATATCAATCCACCACGACTTTGCAACGGTACTGGGCTTCCAGGGAAAAATATGATGAACAATTTCAGCGAAACTACAATTTAAAATAGAACATTTGAAGGAAAAGACGATGTACTGTTGTCACGTATACCAATGATACGAAAATATATGCCATTCGATTTCAAACGTTTGCAGTTTCCAGTGCTACTCGCATTTGCAATGTCCATCAACGAAGCACGGAAACAATCGCAAAAAATGTATGTAGTATAGATTATATTTGGAAAATTCATACCTCACACATGGAGAGAAAAACAAAAAATATTGTGTGTCAAATGAATTATGACACCAAAACGGCGTTTCAACGCATGCCGGGTACCGCTAGTATACAATAAATAAGTTTATCAAAATACATAAAATATACATATAGACAAATAATAAGTTCCCTGAACAATGTTCCCGATGTATAATTTATAAACGTTCGGCGCTTTTCTCACCCTGACCTCAAAGAACCCAAACGAAAAATGTATGTACACACGCATTGCACATGTGCTGCATTAAAAACATTGACTTTAGAGTGCGCCTAAAGAGCGTTTTCTATAATGATGATTGATTATACTTAAAATACGGAATTTGTGGAAACGCGTGGGTTTTATTATGAATTAGGTGAAAAAAATAACACGACTGAAAACGTGTGCGGAACGTGGGTTTAATGAAAATTATAAATTTTGCAGAAAGATTTTACAGGCATTCTCACTCACTAACGCGGGGAAAAGACGATACTAATTACCAAAGGATATTCTGTGCCAACGAAGTTGTTGCTAGACCCAACAGGAGAAAAGTCTCTCCGAGAAGTCTCCGAGGATGTATACAACGTTGAATATTCCAATCGTCTTTAGAATTCCATCTATCTTTTAGAATTCTGAATTTTTTAAATATAAAAATCACAAATATTCAAATTCAAAAATATCAAGTATTAAAGTAATGAATATTTGAATTTTCTTTTTGAATATTTTATAATCGTTCGACACATCTTTTTACCTATAACAATAATCCGCATTTCTCCTTTTTTTTACTCAATTCGTTATAGCATGAGTGAAAATGTGCGGAAGAAAAAATCATATCTTATCTATATCTTTCCTATATTTTTTTCTATCATATGCAATGATATGCATATTCTGTAGAGGTTTCATATATATATAATTACACTAAACATGTAAAAAATATAACACTCAAAATGTTAATATATGGAATATTTGACAAAATTTGGCGCTGCTTTAATTAAATATTGTGAGTATTCCAAGAACATTAATAATGTTCCTGGAACATTTTTGAAAAATATTGCAACAATATTTTATCGTAATATTGCAGCAAGTGGGTATTCAGACATTGCTGCACTGTTGCTACAATATTGCTGAAATAGTTCACAATATTGCTGCAATATTGTTGCAATGTTTCTGTGATGTGTCAATGTTTTTAGAGAATTCTTGAGATATATTGTCACAATATTTTGTTGTAATATTGCAGCAACGGGACATTTTGGCATTGCTGCAATAATGCACAACATTTCAGCAATAATGCACAACATTTCAGCAATAATGCACAACATTTCCGCAATATTGCACAACATTTCAGCAATATTGCAATGTTGTCAATAAAATATTACAGCAACATTGTTGCAATATTTCTGTGCTGTGTGGGATGCATCTACAGATAATTACATAAGCCATAAGTAGGTAAAGAAACGGGCTACATTAGCAACAAAAAACAACGATGTCAATTATATAAATTTCAAGATTCCAAACAAAATACCTGGAGAAACTGAAAGATAAAAGTCGATTGATACTTTAATGAATGAAGAAAAAGTTGTTAATAATCCATCTGAATTCTTGAATTCACTCGATTCGCCAAGCATAACATACATTTTAACATTGAAAATTTGCGTATCTATCATTCTTGTACGAAACATCATTCCACAACTTTTAAATGGAAAATTTAAAGTAGAATCTGTACCCCGTTGACACGTATCTCAACATCTCAATAGATACCTATCCCAACAGATATGCCGTTCGAATGCGAATTCGGTTTTAGTTTCCGGTGTTACAAGCATTTGCAATGACCAATAACAAAGCACAGAGACAATCGCTGCGAGGATATGAATTAAATTTGAAAAATCCATGTTTTCCACGTGGACATGGCTATATGTGGCTTGCTCACGCATAACAAAACCTTCTAATTAATTCTCAAACGCGTAAGATTATCATCTTGCGCTTTTCTATCTTATCAGATAGAAAAATATCGCATATCCAAAAGCGCTTTAATAATCATAATTAACAAAACAAATCTTTCATTGATATTGGCTGTAAAATACATTATGATAGAAAAACAGAATACAATAAAACCATCATTGAGATTGTTTTACGAAATGCTTTTATCAGTTAGCTGTAAACTGATGCTGTCTAATTTTTAATTGAATTCTTAGCAATTCATCTACGTCTACACAGCATAAGCTTTGAAAGATTAATCCACAGATTTCGAAGAGCAAACGCCATTAACATTGTAAAAGAGAACGCAGTGAATTAGACCAGGAAATAATTAGCGTAAGGAACGAGGGTTGCAAGACGACCACCTTTTGGCGTTTTCTAAACCTTTCCGTCTTGCAACGATTTCAACGAAAATTCAACGAACCAACTTGCGAGAGTCATTTTTGAATGAAAGAGAAATACTCGTTCCAGGAAACCCAATTTCTACGACAAAATGTGGATTTTATCGCTCGCGCATAAAAATGTCTAACAGCCACGTTGACGTTAATATTTATTGCATTATGATTAAGGGCTTAACTATCTTTATAAATTAACAAAATTCTATTTGTCAATGGTGTTTTATTTGCAATAGTACTATTTTCCAAGTATAATCCGTGAAATTTCACGTTAAAATGCAATTTTCTCGAAACAACGTTTTGATAATCGTTTTATAAATAAAACTATATTCACCGAAGCGTAAGATTTTTTTTTTGCTTCGAATGACGAAAAACCTTACGAAAACTCAAAGTACTTAATCCAACGTTTATGACAAATGCGGATTCGATTGATCTATTTCAACAGAATTTTTATTTTCACAAAAGTCGTTATCATAAAAACGTTTTAAGAGAATGTCTTATAATAACCGCCATTTTGAATGTTTCGAAATAAAACTGACGGAAAACTGGTTCTGATGGTTATGTCGCTCATATCGTAAATCGGATTGCAAACTTTATTTGACCTATTATAAAAATTGTAAAATTTTTGTGAGTATAATTTCAGCACACCCAAAAGTACTTTAGTCCAAGTCCTAAAAAACTTGACGTTTCGAAATTATTATAACATCATGAATCGAATTTATGATTCGTACCCTGTCACCATTGTCACGTATGACATTTGCCGATAGAAATTTCCAGACGGTTGTTTATTTACATCGTTCTCGGTCACGATTCTTGATACGTTGATAATTTACCGGACAATACAATTTGAATAATTTCACAAGATTGGCAAAATGCAAGTACATCCCTAACAGTTCCCGTTATTCAAACACTCAAATGCAATATACGCTAGACGTGCGTAGCCGTTAGCGAGCAATAGGTACAAGTGCGACATCCCGAGACTGGAACCGTGCTCATCGCGCGATATTATTCCTCCGACCGAAACGCTGAATTGCACCTCGAGTGAAGCTTGTTGAAACCCACAACTCAATCCCACGGGCTCTTTTACAAAAGAAGAATTGAACACCGAGAAATGAAAAAAAAACAAATGTTTCAACGAACGAAGCAAAATCGTACGAGTTACAGTTGCCCGAGTTCTCGTAAAATTGTACAGAAGCGCGATCATACCTTGTGTGAAAAGTGGAAGGAGAGATAATGGAGAAATAAATGAATTCGGAGCGCGAAGAGACGGATTGATTTTATTCGAGAGTTGGAAAATTCCTAAAATTCCACATCCCCCATTTGACGAGATTTCACGAGAGATGAATTTTTCCCACAGTCCTTACTCGGATCCGATTCGCGAATAACTTTTTCCGAATGCTTTCGGGGATCCGTGTGATAGGTACACATTCGTCACGTGAATTTCGTTTAATTCCGAAGGTTCCGCCAGCCAGCGTGCAATTCTGAGCCGCGATCAATTTACCGCAGTTTCGATTCGGGCGATTGACAGATTTTTAGAGTGGATGAGAGTTGGTCAATAAAATGGGCCGATGAGAGAATCTACGCTCGACTGTCATCCGCGCATGATTCGCATTATCAAATCGCATTCACGCGTACGCGAGCTTCCTCCTGGTTAACAAATATTCGCGAACGAATAGGTACGTATAAAAAACGACGCGAATTAAAATCTCAAATTAGGCTTTCACGTTAATCTTTTGAGCGCTGAGTCGTGCAATGCTTTTGAAAATTTTTTTTTCTTCTTAAAATATAGTTTAGGATCATAGGAATGACAGACTACAATTGATCCTTTAGCGAAAAACAATGATAAAGGGTTGAATTTTCAATTTTTCCGTAACGCAAAGTAAGGACGGTTTTCTCGAAGACCATGGATGGGTTTGAAATTTAGACAGTAGTTTTGCATTTACATTCTTTACAAAAGTACGTAGTCGCGCTTTCGATTTATTGTCAATTTGTTTTGTTTTATAAACAATTTATTGTTAATTATTTTGCCAGAAGTCGATTTTTATTTTCCATAAGTGCGCCACTTTTACAAGAATTGATTAAATAAAATGCTACGGATTTTTATAGACAATGTCATAAAGGTTAAGAAACTTTTAGGTTTTACGTCCTCCCGTAAAAAAAATGGCATCGCCAATTTCTAACAAAATATCAATAAAAAAATGTTTTTTACACTTTAATACATGGTTGGTGGATGGAGTGGTGTCAGCCCTTAACCAGTGTGACTACAAACATTTTAATGGAAACATCTATTTCATTTAACAATAATAACGCGAACGTGATAAAAAATAGTAAATTATAACGGTTGAATTGAAAATTTAATAATTTTGTCGCATGTGGTAAATCTCGACGTAATGAAAAATAAGACAAGAAGACGTATAAATATGGATGAGAATTATCAGGGACTATCGGAAGATGAGGAGACAAAATTTCAATTTGGCACTGATAATTTCATACTTAAGTCTTCGATAGCGGCAATTTAGTAAACGAATACCCAATAAATATACACAAAAGATTAATAAACTACTCTGACAAATTCCAACAAAGAGCACTTATTAAACGTATGTTTACTACGTTTCGATATCTCTAGGCTTAATTATTAGCATCAATCGCATACATGCGATGATTATAGGCTGTATATATGCGTTCACAGCGCTCGAAGAACTAATTAAGGGGGGACAACCATTTAGAACGAGGAAGTTGAGCAGATTATTAGGAATTTCGTTGAAGGGCAAGAAATAAATGTGTATACATATTTTAACGAGTATTTTTCATTTTTAATAATTTGCAAAGATTAAACATTGATGGAGATTCGACATGATGAAGCGATATAGTTGCCGAGATTTTACTCACGGTTCCAATTCTAGCGCCGTGAAAAATGATCTCAAACAGAAGGGCAAAAGGATGTGGTGGGTAGTGGTCACTTGGTAAACCTAACTTTTAAGATTAAATTAAGAATTGGAGAAATGGCAGACATAAAAGAACAAAAATCCATATTTTCGATAATTCTTTTCTTCTTCGCCGATGAAAACAACTATAATAGTTTATTTTGATTAATTAAAAATATACTTAGGTTTACCAAGTAATAAATCAAGTTTTGAGTATTCTACATACATTAAACTAACTTTTAAGGCAACAAAAAAGCGATTTTTTGAACGTTCTAAGTGGTTCCTCTCCCGCCACTCTCTTCAATCGGATACGTGCTCCTCCATTTAATCGATCGGTGGGAAAGCGTTTCGCGGTAGGTCGTTCCGATTCGGTGGTTTCATTACTACTCGGTAGTTTCGTGTTGCCATAAATATATTTTCAAAGATTTTCGTGTCTACGAATATTATTGCGCTACAGAATTAACATGCCTTCCGGCAGATTTCGGGACATTCAGCCCTTAAACATGCATTAACAATGTTGCTGTGGGTTACACCGCTTACTCGAAACATCTTCGAGCTGCGCTCATCTTATATATAAAAATGGAAGAATGTTTGTTTGTTTGTTTGTTTGTTTGTTTGTCACGAGTAAGCTCCTATACCATTCATCCTATTGCAATGAAAATTTGGTGAATTGCAGTCCGCACTCCCGATAAGGTTTCTGCGTCAGTAAAATAATTTTATTTGCCAAGAATAAACGCGTACGGGCCAAAACAAAATTAACATTTATGTATATCTGTATATAGAGATTATTTGACAGCTGTCAAAGTATGCTACCAAAATGACAAGCGAAATAAAAGACACTCATTTGTTTTAACGACCCGATCGACTCGATATTATATATTAGTTGGATAATTCATTTGACAGCGAATGTCAAATTATTCGTGACTCTAAATCGGGAAACGATTGAAAGATCTACACCTCAATCAAAAAGGAAACATACGTTACGAGTTTCAGAAACGGACGAGCATCGAGAATAAAGACTGAAAACAATTAGAGTATGTACGACGAAGTACAAACTTTCGTAAAATAACAGCAACAACAGACGAATGGATTCACAAAGTTTTTGAAAATATTGTACATAACCGCAAAAACATAAGTGGTTAAGGGAACGTGCTATATTAGCAGCACGAACACTAATGTCAGTTATATTAATTTCACGATTCAAAAGAGAATATCATGAGAAATTAAAACGTACAAGTCGATTGCTGCTTTTATTAACACTAGGTTTACGTAATCCGTCAATTTGACGGATTTCAAACTTTGAAATGAAACACGCAAAAAACCATAGCCATTAATCTTAACTATTTTGCATCGTAAATTTATAATTTCATTAAAAGGGTTTATACACACAATTATTATTTTCTTAAGCTTTATAAATTTTGAAATTTGTATGTTGTATACCTATTTCTACGGGACCCGTCAAATTGACGGGTTAGCTGATTACGTAAACAATCCTTATATATTTGCTTCGTTTGTAAAATTATACCTCTAATAGCAAATATAAGACTGAAAGAAAAGTCTGAGACGCCCTCAACTCATTATATCAATAGCGCCTCGATAAGTGACATAAAGCGAATTGTGTCGCCCGGGTGTCATGTTGCAGGAAAAGTGTGCAGCAGACTAAATGTCGTATCGAAAAGATATTCAGTTCATGTGTTGGTGCAAACATAAACAAGACACACGAGCAATTTTCACAGCCGGCGATAGCCAACGTTAGGCTGCGATATGCTTTGAGTTTCGTATACCGCGACTATCAGTTTGTAACAATCTCCGAAAATATCTCTAAGGCACGAGCCGGTCTTCAGTATAGTTGCTGCAGTGACAGTGGTAAGAACATTTTTCGAAGACAGTGTGCAAAAGTTTTGGTTATTGTAGGCTCCGCTTATTGTAAGTATTTACAATAGGATAATTGAATTTGGGCACAGTATTTTTTACTTTCACCGATCACCCTTTTCTAGCAATCATGAGTAGAAACACGAGATATAATAAGAAATTGACCACAATTACCAACATCAATGAGGATTGTTCAGAGGTGTCCTGCGAAGATGATCAATATGAATTAGGTGAAAGTGATGATTACAGTGAAGATTCTGAATCCACTGAAACTGCAGAAATGGAAGGATCTTCGGATAGTGAAGAAATTCAAAAAGAAATTCAATACGTATGTAAAAAATGTCCTCGATAAATATGATTATGTCGCGTTTATATTATTGTTATCATTTCCGTAATAATTTTAAAAAAATATTGACTAATTAATATTTTATTTTTACGTGAAGCCTTATATCGTTAAACTCAGATTTAGTTTGAATAAATTGATTTTTTTAAAGTAAATACGTATTTTCATCCACCCGTCAATTTGACGGATGCTCGTAGAGACAGGTATATAAGAAACGCCCGTAAACCTAGTGTTAATCAAGAAGAAGTTGTTAATTATCCAACTGAATTCCTGAATTCCTTTCATTTGCCAGACATAGCACCGCGCGTTGTTACATTGAAAATAGGCGTGCCTATCACACTTTTACGAAACATCAATCCACCACGACTTTGCAACGGTACTGGGGTTCCAGGGAAAAATATGATGAACAATATCAGCGAAACTACAATTTGAAATAGAAAATTTGAAGGAAAAGACGATGTACTGTTGTCACGTATCCCAATGATACGAAAATATATGCCATTCGATTTCAAACGTTTGCAGTTTCCAGTGCGACTCGCATTTGCAATATATTCCATCAACGAAGCACGCGGACAATCACTGAAAATGTGTATAGTATAGATCATATTTGGAAAGTTCATGTTTCACACATGGAGAGAAAAACTAAAAATACTGTGTGTCAAATGAATTATGACATCAAAACGGCATTGCAACGCACGCCGGGTACCGCTAGTTAATAAATATAATTCGAAAGAATAAATCAAAAGATATGTTTATTCGCATTACTGAAAAAATCCCATGTGGTTCTCGGACTGTTTGTTCGTAAAAAATAAACGCAACAGCTGGATATCGAGACAACTTCGTAGCAAGCCGAGCTTGGTGAGAATCGAACTGCGCGAAAGGAAAACTCCGAAGAAAATCAAGTTGACGCAAACGCCATTTAATCCTGTTGAAATTCATTGGCGCCCGAGGATTCTCCAGACGTCGCTGCATCACCTAAATGGATTTAGACTACTCTCGTTCGTGTAATAGATATATCTAACTTCCATTTCGAGACATCGCCGAAAGCCGACAGGTTGGCGGATCCCGTGATACTTGATAGCTTTTTTTTCTAAATACGAGAGTTACTCATTGTCTCATTAATTTATGTATTCATTTTATATATGCCATGTGCCGCAAAAAATGTTGTTTTTTGTATCCACTCGATTTGCACACGGAAAGAATTTTTAAGTAATTTTTACTGTAAAATCACAGTAACTGAGTAACAAATGTACAATTCTTCATGTTTTTAGGAAATGAATTATACATTTTAATGGAAACGACTAAAATTTTACTGTCGCGTGACAGAAATTAAAAATATTTTCAAGAATTTTGACTGAAATTAACAGTAAATTTTTGTGAAACGTAAACATTACTACAATAAGTTGAAAAAAGGGCTGATACAAATGAAAGCGTACGGTGCACATTGAGAAATATGCGCGTTTGTCTTGAAAATTTAAAAAAGGAAGTTGAAATTTTCCGTGCGTTTATCAGAATTTTTACGCTCTTCACAGTAAAATCAGTTAGAGCTAGGTCGTCTGGCCGTAATCCGTGAGCTCTGTGTAGCGTGTAAAAATTATGCTAAGTGCTAAAATTTTTACATGCCTGAAAGTAAAATATCTGAAACTAGTGTCAAGTTTTCACTGTTTGCACATTTATCACCGGGTTCAAGTTTTTAATGTAATTTTTACATTCGCGGTAGATACCTCCGTACCTAAGACATCTTCCAAAGTCAATTCTCGGTAATATTTTCTGTTCCGGCATTTTCTAATCTCAATGATTCTAGTTTATTCTTATCAACACGGATCACCCTCGGATCCATGAGGCCCACGGGCTTATAACCTCTAACCTTTGAAACGCGCGCGCTTTCCATTTCCGCTCTTCCTGTCCTAAGTAATAAAAAAAAATCAACAAACCATACTTTCTCACGATTTTGCGAGACTTCGAACAAAAATATTGTACACCGCGTACAAATTGAGAAAACCGCAATAAAGACTTTTCACGCAAAAAAGCTATTTTCAATCGCTGCATTTTTATCTTAAAATTGCGTTTTTGGTAAATTCATCGCACCGGGCATATTTGAATGAGATTCCATCGTGAGCAAAAATAAATAATTTCTTTATTTTTATTTTTGTATTTTGTAAACAGTGCGATGGCCACATGTCTTTTTCGTAAAGAAATTCATTTCAGATTTTACAAAAGCATTCGTATGCAAAACGAATAAAATAATTGCGTGCCCCAAAATTGCAGTAAATATGCAAAGTTTGCTTCTGTACCTACTGATGTGTCAAATTTGGACACGATCGATCAAGATACTCCCGTGATATTGTCGTTGTTAGACACCTTACGATTAGATACGTGGCTACAAATGGAATCCAAGTAATCGCCAGCTCTTCCTCTTATTCAAAATTGTTGTGAAACTACTCACTGTAGTAGATGAACGATTCCGAGAACGAAGCCAGGAATTGCAAAATCGTCGCTTCCGACTCTCCATCTTCTGCCAAAGGCAATGAGGCTCGGCATGTTGGGAGGAAAAAAAAGTAAACTAAAACGCGGTAAATCCTCGGAACGCGGTGAATCCTCGGAACGCGGTAAATCCTCGCACTGCGTTAATACATTTGTCTCACTCGCACTGCAGGAAAATCACCACAGAAAACTTCACGTGACGTCTCGTTTCTCGATTACCGGAAAGTACGATTATCGCGGGCACGTGTTATCTCACCACGTGTACCAAACGCTCACAGAGTCCTCTCCAACAAACATCTACTTACTTCGTATTCGTATCACGAACAGACAATTGGCAACAAAACGAAAAACATACCATGCCAAAAGATTAATGCTTTCATGATGAAAAATCTTGCCAAATCTCTATGTACAAAGTTCAATTAATTATATTGCAGATTTAAATGTACGTAAATTCATTACCAAAAACGATAAAATTTCAGACACGCGATATAAAATTCATTATTACAGCTATAATTATGCAAATTTGATATTGTTGTTGTTATTATTATTATTTGTTATTTTGTTTTACAATATTGCATTTTATGTCCATTACAAAATATTTATTCATCGACGATATCGTAAGTTTCAAAAAGTGTCGAGTAAAAAATATTAAAGAACGCACACGATTAACGAGACGTAACGATGAAAATAATGAAAAATCTCTTTTTAAACTAGGATGCGGCTTGACTAGGCGTGTTTAGCGTTGTATAGCTCGACGCACACTGATGCGTTCATGCTCCATCGACCTCCCGGCAGTTGTCGAACACTATCGCTCGTTCTTTCTCTCTCTATCTCTGTATCTATCGCCCCCCCCCCCGCCCCGCCCCGCCGTCTACCTTTATTTATAACGATATCTCATTGCGGCTTGCTCACTATTCGACGAGATTGTGCCAATCTGTATTGCATACGAATACACACTCATATATATATATACTACATATATAGTCGAAGAAATGTATGTATGTATTTTCGGAGCGGACCGAGCGTGCCAGACAGCAGACAGAATACTGACGCGTTCTCGGGCGTCTGGAGATTCTGTGTATGAAACCTATATATATATATATATATATATATATATATATATATATATATATATATATATATATATATATAGATGTACAGAGAGAGAGAGAGAGAGAGAGAGAGAGAATGGTCCATATGTTAGAAATATATGGGTGATTCCGTAGAATACCATCGCGTATTTTTCATCTATAAATTACAACAACTTTGTTCCTTCGCATTATTATTGTTCGATCGTGAGAATAAAAATAGAAATAAAAAAAAATCTTTATGTTCCTGCCATTTTTCAAGTTTATTTATTTTTACGATTAATATTTATTTTCGTTATTTCACTAGCTTGTAAATGAAGTTTCGTTTTCGGAAATAAGGAACAAGATCATTACCTTTTGGCAACACTTTCAGCCTGCCTGTTATGTAAAAAGCAGGCCTGTATTAGTACTTTCGGTGAAAAAAGTGAAGGTGGTGGTCTTGATCTATATTGGTATTATTGATCGATGCGAAATTAATAAAAGATTAATTATTTCCACGAAAATGCTCTTACTACCTATATGAAAAAGTACCTATATGAAATTTGTATATCTGGCAAAGGAAATGAAAATATCAAAACGGAAAAACATCAGACGTCACATATTTATATAAATTGGCATCTCTTCCATACCTCTATTCAGAAAAAGTTCTTGACGTCATCATCAAAAATAGTTTCTGTAAAATTAACTCGAACGTATTTTCTAAAATAGGCACATCCAAGTACCAACTCGTTTAGAATGAGAAGTACCGATCGCGGTAAAAAATGAAAAAGTAAATCGTGAAAGAAATTTTATGGAACATGGAAATCTTGAGAATTTTCGAAATATTCATGACTCCGGAAGATTCGTTCACGATGAAGGAACATATTTGAGATTTTTTTTAAGAACAAAGAACAATCTTTTGTGTTTAAACGATACAAAATAATTATCTCGAAAGAAAACGATGTTCGACTAAAGAAACGACGATTTATTAAGATCACCAAAATTAGAATTCCTGTCTGCCACCATCCAGAAGAATACCATATACCTAACATCCATTATGTCGTTATGTTACCATAAAAATGGCCAAAAGCGTTGCTCATTTCTTTTATGTTCCACAATAACCAAATTTTTCTAATGACAACTTTTTAAAATCCTTGCAGCACCTTTCCGTCTTCATTGCGAAAAATAACAAAATAGAGCGAGCTGGAGCAATTATATAAATTTTGATAAATATTTTTAAATCTTTTATAGCGCTATCGATATCGAGCAATTACGATATGTCTTTTCAACGTTTCGGAAGTTGAAAAATCTCACGGTCACGATAGCAATGCAGCTTTTCTTACCAAGAGGCAAATCTTGTGACTCACAATCCGATACAAACTATCCGGAGGCTACAATTGGTCAACTCGACATTGGAATATCGTGCGCGTAGCACGTATTATACGACAGAGTCGTGACAAATTGTGGGTGAGCGAGTGAGGAGAAGTAAGAAGGACAGAATGGAGCTGGTAGTGAAGAACGAGACGAAAGAAATTATATAAGATGTGACTGCTATCGTCGCGCTGTCTAGGCTATAGTACAGCCTCTTGTTATCAATCAGATTGGCTAATTACATTAGTTATTAATTAAAATTAATTTGCATGCATTTGTTTCACACATAGATATCTATGTATGTAAGGATGATATATAACTTATTAAATAGATTGTTATTACAGTTGGTACGTGAGTTCGTCCAATTTGCGATGTTATTATGTAGATACATCAAAAGTTTAGAGCATTTTATTATCGTATAAATGAAAAAAGTTAAGTGCAATTATTTTAACCTTAAATGGAACATATCGTGATAATTCATCGTGATTACCGATACTCTCTTCTTTTACGATTAGTAACTCATTATAGAAAGCAAGTCGGAAAATGCAAGTACAGTAGAACCTCGATTATCCGAACGTTCGATATCCGACCTCAATGATGGTCTTCTCTTTCTCTACTCATACTATATTGGTCCCAAGTTATATCCCCCATTGTTCTCTAATAATACCGTTTCCCAACAATTAACGAAGAGAATTTCTTATTACTTTTTACGGTGAAATCTTGGTAAACATTACATTAAAAACTTGAACCCGGTGATAAATGTGCAAACGGTTAAAAATTGACACTAGCTTCAAATATTTTACTTTCAGGCATGTACAAATTTTAGCACGTAGCATAATTTTTATGCGCGCTACATAGAGCTCACGGATTACGGCTAGGCGACCTAGCCCTAACTGATTTTACTGTGAAGAACGTACAAATTCTGATGAACGCACGGAAAATTTCGGCTTCCTTTTTTAAATTTTCAAGACAACCGCCCAAATTTCTCAAGGTGCACCGTACGCTTTCATTTTTATCAGCCCTTTTTCAACTTATTGTAGTAATGTTTACGTTTCACAAAAATTTAATGTTAATTTCAGTAAAAGTTCTTGAAAATATTTTAAATTTCTGTCACGCAACAGTCAATGTTTACTCATTTCCATTAAAATGTACAATTTATTTCCTAAAAACCTGAAGAATTGCACATTTGTCACTCAATTACTGTGATTTTACAGTAAAAATTACTTAAAAATTCTTTCCGTGTTGGAGATATATTCAAAATACATTATTGCCTATGTGTTCCTAAATGTATTCATCGGCTAGACGTTCTACCCGTTCCTAGGGTTAAAATGTACAACCCTGGCGATAAAAACGATAAAGTCAACGAAGAATTTAAAAAATTTTCCGAGCATGTTGACAATGCGACTAATGTTAGTTACGTTCACCATAACCGGAGACTCGAATGATGCGAACAGTGATCAAGACTATGAGTCGGTCGAGGAAAAACATTTAAAAAACCTAATTATTATTCAAATTTTTGGAAAAAAATGTATATAATTATTGTGATAAATAAAATTCCTGATAAAATACACTTAATTCATTTATCATACTACCCTTATCCATTCGTTACATTACATTAGATACATTTACAGGCAAAGCCATACTTAAGATCAGTTAAAACGATAGTTATTGGGCAACTCTCAGAAAAAAACTGTTCTTCAAGGGCATTTTCGAATTTGTGAGAAAAAAAAGCTCACCACGCGCGGGCGATGACATTAAGGTAATCATATCGGTATCTAGGGGGGATTAAAATTTGATTCCCGTTTATTCTCAAATTCCAAATGGACCGAACGTTTAAGTTCATTAAAAATAATTGTTGCAAATCGACTAAAGAACAACATACTGAAAATTCAATGCGTCTCATCTGACTGCATTTTCACAAATATCAATGAATTTTGCCGACCTGTATCTTGGTAATACGCCTGATTTTCAAAATACTTACTTATAGTTGATTGATAGAGCTAAAATACCGAAAAAACGTTTTTAAGACGCCAGTGTAGCGCTTGCCCAAGAAACCATTTTACAAAATCAAAAATAAGACAAGAAAGCTTATAGCAGCCCGTCTGAAAATCCCTTTTACAAGTTAATTTGGATTCATTGACCCGAAAAAAACAGTTTTCGGATAAAAGTGTGAGCATCTTATGTTTTGAGACTATTTAGAAAATTGTTAAAAATTGTACCGATCGGTAACATAGCAATCTGTTTGAAACTTATTCTGTATGATGAAATAAGTTGTACAGATGTAGAAAAATTTGATATTAGACAAATTAAGTGTAGCATCTTGCCTATCAAACAAATTTAGATAGCCAGAAATCCTAAAAAAAATCGAATTGTGGCGATAAGTATATTGAGACAACGAAAAAATTGCAACCGTCAAAATCTTAGATAATAATTGATAAAGCGATTATCCAAAACTATCGAACTAAAGTTGAAGGACTAGGAATGTAACAAAACACTGAAGAATTCGCGGGATGACGACGAAACGTTTTTTTCGTTTTTGGAATTATAGGCGACATTGAAAATGCCTAAAAATTGTATTTTAGTAATCCTGACAGGCGTACTAAAGGTTCAAAAAAAGAATTAGCCGGGTTGCTATGATACAGGTCGGCTAAATTTGTTTCAGACCCGCAAAACGTCTGAAAACTATTTTTTTCGTAATAAAATGACAAAATTTATGTATATTATCAAAATCAGACATATTGTGATAATACCGATTGCCTTTTTTTTGACGTAGTAGAAATGGGCTCCCATCTAGATGCTACACTTTTGGCAGTGAATACTCGACTAGTTGCGTTCAGAATCATCTAATCTAATGATTTTATACGATTTTGGCCGTAAAACGATGATGCACGGTTTTGGTTGTGGGCTCTCGTATTAATTGTAAGAGGCAACTTTGGAGAATCCCTTTCATTGTATTCCGCGAGCGGAGCGCACGTAAACGCGTTTTTATCCAAACTTTTTTTTCACTGCGTTCTTTTTCGGTGCTAAAGATTGTTCGGAGACTATTGAACCGATCGAGCTAAAATTTAGCACACGTTTTCGTAACATATAAGATCACTCGATAAACTTAAATATATTTTTAATTTACCAAAATAAAATAATTATTTTAATCAGCGAAGAAGAAAAAAATGTTCTCTGCCATTTCTCCAACGGTTAATTTATTAGTAAAAATATAGATTTACCAAGTGGTCACAGACATATACTAGCCATATTAGGTTTTACAGCGTTACAATTGGCACCGTAAGATGGCCAAACAAAAAAATGTAACTGCCACTATGTGGCTTTATCGTGCTTGATGAAAAGATTGAAATTGATATCCATCAATTTTCAATCTTTTCTAATTATTCAAAATAGAAAATACTCGTTAAAATGTGTATAACGAACTGTCAAAATTTCAAAAACATCCATTTATTTCTTGCCCTTGAAACAAATTCTTCAAAACCTTCTCAATTTCGACGTTCTAAATAGTTGTCTGCACTTAAATAATTACCGCAATGAGACGAACGTTCTCCGAAGGGTTCATATTTATTGCTCCCGAACTTGAATTTTGCAACAATCTAAATTACAGCAGTAATAAATCGAACAAAACATATAAATATCGATATCTCGGCTTGTAAGGAAAATATTGAGAGATTTCTTTAATTATGTGCCCTGCATAGACGCATGAAAACCTGGAAAAATATTTCAATTACTTAGCGTCATAATTTAAGACGTTGTTTCTATTTGTTTATGAGTAAAAAATTTATATTCGTTAGAAACGAAGTTTTTTTGTTACAAAATAATTTCTCAGTTAATGTACATGAATGTACATGTTGAATCGAACCTTCTGAATTTATTCTTTCCTATGACCCTTCTGTCCAATGCCTGGATTTCAGTAGATCGGAGATTGTTGCTGAACTGTATACCTAACGTAGATCGATAAATGTTGCGTGTATCTCTGGGAGACAGTGTTTCTTCGATGGTATACGAGTTTTTAAACGTTATGTTGATAAATGACCGATAGAAGATTCAAAAAGCGAAATAAAAAAATCATTGCTCAAATACAATTGACCGCTAAACTAACGATGCTACATCATTGTTGCATAGAATTTATTTTGTAGAGAACATTGTAGCGCACAACTTATGTAGAAAATATTGTTCGATAAAACCCAATAAAAAAAAATGTAAAAACAAACTAAAAAAAGAAGCCTTTTTTATATACATATAATTTCTGGTAGAACAGCTATAGGATCTTTACGAAAAGTTCGGGGCATGTTCCTGGAGTTCCAAATAACCTACGAATAATTGATTACTGTTCTTGCATCTCTGAGCAGAAATCGATCATGTTTGTATACATTCCAAGTGGACTATATATACCTAAGTATATGAATTTTAGTTGAAGCAAACTACGGAGTAATATAATAGAAAAGGCTAGTGCTCCCAAGAACTATTACGCGAAATAGAAGTATAGGAGTGAGAGATAAAAAGTGCCTGCACGTTTGATCGTTCATTGCTTCTCATTAGGACGTTAACTTTCTTGTCAAACTGAGAGATTTTATGAAGAGATTTATGAATTTATATTTACCATAGGGTAAGGTGCCGCAAAAAAGACTTAAGGGGTGCCAGGTATTATGGCACCCCGTGAGTCATTTTTGCCAACAAAACTCGAACTACATACGAGATCCAGCAATTGTTTTGATCGTGCCACTCATTGAACTTATTAACAATCAATAATGAAAAGCTTAATGCAATTTAACTTTAAATAATAACTGAAAATAAAAGATTTCCAACGAGTGAGGAATCCCTGAATTCTGAACATGGTGGGGTAATACGGACCAAAGAGATATTAGCCCTTAATGCTGTATCGTAAGTCGCGTTGAACTTATGAATAATTAGAAGCTTGAAACAATATACATAGCTTCAAAGAATAACTGAAAACCGAACAGTTTTGATCAAATTTAACAATCGTTGAAATATAGACATGGTTGATTATTATGGCCTAGAGACATATTTGTCATAAATGCGATATTGGGAACGCGATTGCAAGCGATACAAACAATAAATTGCAAGTTATTCTGCCCTCCTGAGCATTTTTCGTGAGCCCGTAGTTGATAACATAGGGATTGGACATAGAGCTCTGCCTATTGTCACGTCATAGATTAAGGGTTCGCCTACAACATGGCGAAGGAATAATATAACAAAATTTACAATTCGAGTAACTGCAACCGTCGAAACTTTCCAGAAAATAACACCGAAATAGGCAATTTTCAATCACTACCTATAATCGCGCCCTTTCTCGCTATACACCGCATTCCGTATTCGCCCCTTTCGAAAATGGAGGACAACGTTGCAGTAGTGTGCGCACTGCGTCTTTATAATTTTTTGGCTACCAGTGCTCGATGCAGAGTGCGAGGTCGCGCAAGTACGTGGCCAGCTTATTCGTCCTCGTAACATCGGCCCTTTGACTCGCCCACGAAAAACCGAGAAAAAGGGAGCAGTGGTCACATTACGTCTCTGCCTACATGCCTCGCTAGTCGTCGAGTGTGCGGCTGTAGGATAAGACACGCGCGACATTGTCGCGCCGGCGCTGCACGAGTTTGCACACACGTGGCAGGTCTGTTTTACGACAATGTTGGTTAGTTTTGGAGACATACCATTGGACCATTTTAGCCACCCTCTTGACCATAATTCCCAGACTTGGGTGCTCCATATATTTTTATATAACTATCATTGGAAACTGAAATTTTTCATTAAATCCGATGAATCAATACGCTATAAGAAAAAATAAGCACGCTACACGCCTAGCAAATAAAAAGTAATAAGCGTATTAAATGCCCTCGCCTGATTTATCAAAATAACTTTTACTCATAACATCTCTCGTACTCGAATGTTCTCGTAATTTAAGTAAATCGAAGGGGACATTCATTTTTGTTTACGTATCAATTGTTCACCCCTGGATTTTTGTCATATTTCTTCGTGTTGCGAGAAGCTTACGTTGTAAGAGTTGTGCGATTTTCATCGACTTATTCGATTAGACAATACTTCGATTCTGAATTTAACGTATCCCCATGAGTTCCATGTGAATTAAAAAAAAGTTTTCGGCAATGTTTGAAATTTACATAGTAAAAATGTAGGTCAGGCTTTGCTCCATACGGCCGAGTGGAAGGGCCGGCTCGTTTGAAAATATCAACCAAGTGCGACTAACTCCGTGTTAAGCTCGTCGGCCGGATTAAGACTCGTCCGCTTATAAATAGATTAAAATAAGGCGAGGTGTTGCCGAGTTTGATGTTCTTTCGTGTTACGGGATATTAAGTCGCGAGATTAATTGAAGTCTAATAATCGGTAAACAACTTGTACAATATGACTAGCAACTAATCTTCTAAGCGAGCAACGTATCTTTAGTTTACAGAATTGTACATCGAGATATTCTAATAGAGCGATGCGTCTTATGTAGGTATAATATGGCTCGCTTACAGCTTCATAATCGTTTACAACGCTTGAAAAAGTTGGCTATAAAATTGGATCGAGTCGTATAATATTGATTAGAAATAATGGACCGATCGCTACTTATCGTTATCATCGACACGTAGCTGTTTCTTGGATCGATGTTAAACTCGCGTATAATTCCAACGCTCGTAATTGTTTATGATTAAATATGAATGATTAATCGTTGTACATTCAACTTTGGTAGTATAAGTACGTTATCCATTTGTATATTAGCTTATAAACCCGGTTTGTAAGTCGAGACAAGCCCCCATTCGTAGAGTTTTGAAAAAATAAACATTGTCCTGCTTTTCACCCGAATTATATTTATAATTATGTAACTATAACCCGTTCAGTATGCTCAGCCTAATATAGAACTACCCTGTAGACGTTCGGATCAGCAATTAAAGCAAACACGTTGTTAACCCGAGGAACCGAGTTATTGTCAGTCTGAAAATAATAATCGTCGCCGGGGACCTTGTCGTATTTTCATTTACCAAATGAAACAATGATAACGAGGAATAATTTTAATTGATCGAATGACTCACCATATTAAATGAAGAACGAAGAGGAAAGCTCCGGGTACGACAAGATCGTCGCTGCCGACGCTCCAGCGTCTTCGAAAAACTACGATGCCAGGCATCGTTTACGATCTTGTAATTTTTTCTCTTTCTTTTATATTAAATAATTTAAACCGTATGTATATCCGATATACAGTAGGAATATTAATTAATAGTTTATCGATACACATAAATCTCACTCTCTATAATCATTAATACGATTATTATTATTGTTATTATTATTCCTTTGAATTAGCACGAAATCACAAACTGGATGTTCTAACGAGCAGGCGTTTACCGATTTTCGTCTTCGTATCCGTATCCAGTATAGTCTCGAACTCAACGTTGTAGTATTTCGTTGATAAAAGCATGTCCGATACTTTGCCACTATCGGCGTCGTTTTTACCCTTCGCAACGATCATCCTTCGTTCCCCGATGCATCTCGTTAAATCGTATACCAAGACGCGACAAATTATCTCGTCGGTTTTTGCCATATTTAGAGATTACCAATTCTCGGCTCTCGAACGAAAATGTAAATGGAAAACGCTGGGGGTCGAAAATAAAATGTCAGGAGTCCAACGTTATCATCGCGTTAAGCGTTGGCCCGTGCGCATCGTTTCCCCGATCGACCATTTCTCAAACCTTTTTGTCTTCGCGAGTCGATGAAAACTTTTACCGATCTGCGAGTAACTCGCGACAGTTTGTTTTTATAAAAAATTATCCCTCCAACTTAGATTTTTAACGAATATGATTCTTGTCCTGATTATTACTATTTCGCAAAGATTTACTGCCGATTGTACCGTATGAAAAAAGAAGAAAACAAAATCAAAAAATCGAAATAAAAAACACCGATCGAACGTTTTCCGGTTTCCTTCGTATTCGCTCAATCGTTAATTAGACATTTCTCTCGGTCCACTTTCGCGTTAGAGTCTAATCGCGTGTATGTGTATACCACATCTATAAACATACATACAATGTGTGTGTGTGTATGTGTGTGTGTGTGTGTGTACGTGTGTGTGTGTGTGTGTGCGTGGCGCACGGTAGCAGGTGGGTTAATACTCGACGATGCGTCGACGTAACTCAATTAACACACCGCACACTGTAACACAATCCTCTCCTTAGCGTTGCAATTATAATTGAGTTGGATATCTGACCCGTCAGCTGCACGGCGGGAAATTTTGACGAAACTCACTCACACACTTGGTGTATTACACTTTACTATCTCGTTGCATGAGTTTCGTGGTAGTTTCACCGTTGAGTCGGTAGATCACCCTGTAACCGTAATAATTCACTGTTTTTTCTAGAAAATTCTTGGTATTTTTCATATTGTATGGTAGTTGGCGAAGGAATTAGGCGGAGGTGAATTCTATCGTGGCACGAGGAGTTTTCCCTATTTTTCTGTGTATTGTTTCAAGCCCTATTGTTATTCCGCATAAAAAAAAATATCATTGTCGCTATTCTCGTATAGCGAAAATACTGTCAGCCTCGCTATCAAGAATTTATGAATGATGTAGCGAGTAGTTGTGAAATGCGTAAATGAACAATTTGATAAACTAAAAGAGATACGTGTGCGTGCTGTTTATGCCCTGAGACAAAATTTTCGCTCTAAAGTGGAACAACGATAATTCTTGAAAAGATTGAACCGTTTTTAATGTTATTCGTAGTTATTTGTTATCTCATTCTTACCGATAACATGACCATATTTGGGCAATTAGTTTATTGAAACGTAAGCTGTTAATTGGAGTATTTATAAAATTAGACACGCTAATGCGGATACGAAAGAGCACAAAGGGCATAAAATGAAATTTGAAAAATCTCAATTAAACTGTTTTTACTGTATTAGTGAATAATTAATCGTACAGTTCCAGAAGAAATGTGTGAGCGCTTAAATATCACCGATTCCAACTTAATTCTACATATTAATTGATAATTAATTCGGCTCAGCTCTGAAAATAACTCGTAGTTTTTTGAAGATATTTTTTCACAAACTCGACATTCTGTATTATTACTTTATGAGTAATATTTTCACTCTCATTTTCAAATAGGAAAAAATGTGTAAAAAATCTGGATTTGAGTAACGTAATATTCAAGTCTGTTTGTAAAGAGAGCGAAATGCATTTCTATGTATTTTGAGACTTTGAATAATATTCGTTCATATCCTATCTTAACTAATCTTCGATATGTCGTGCAGAGATTTGATAAATAAATTAACACCGAATAACGCTCGATACGCAATTTGAGAAGAATCGGTCGCAATCTTCAAACGGTAGATATACAGTCGGTGACGAAATTGAGTGGACACCTTCTAGTATAGGCCAATATATATAGCCTAGGCCAATTTAACCAACGTAATTTTAAAGAGGAGCCATTTCCCTTCATTTTGGCTATTTTAAAAAAATTTTACGATTTTTTTTTTTACAATTGGCACCCAGTTTTGAAAATAAAAATTTCTGGTCGTTTTTTTGTTCTTTTTTGAGTGGACACCGTTCGTAGTAAAAAAAATTTAACACATTTCTTTAACCGCGATCGTAAAGGCAGAAGTCCAAGCTTCAATTTCTTTTTTTAGAAAACATTCTACAATTTTTGTTTCCAAAAATATTTCATTTTTTGAGCATAATTTTCATTTTTGCGCATAAATAGACGATTTGAAAACTGCTCCGCAGAACGAAAACGATGAAGTTTACAACAAAACCTCAAGACGGTAAAAAGTTGTATTACTTCTTGATGAGTTCACGAGAATTTTTTCACATTTTTTTTTTTCGAAATTGTTTCCATCTATTTTCGTCGAAGCTCGATTGATCTGTATACCATGATATTTTCATATATCACCGGTGTAGATGGAAAACAAGCAATTAATAAATTGATTGCGAGTTTTGGTATAAAAGTACAGAGGACTAACAGCAGATGCCCGGACACCGAATTCAGAGAAAAAAGATGAAAAAGTGGACAAAAAATACGTTTATCGTAATATATCGTTTCGTAAATAAATAAAAATATTTGAAAACGTACTATAAACTTTAATATCAATGTCCAACAATCGTTCGCATCGTATTATGAAGATAAAAGTTAATTTAAGAAACAAATAAAATGGCTGTGTTTGAAGAAACGTTTCCTCACGTACTATCACTGCGTACGACGTATATTTCATTCGTTTTCATTAAATGGCACGACTGTCTTTCGATATTCCCACAAACTATCGCCCGAAAGCGATGAAAGATTGAAAAAGAAGATACCTTAATTCGCTTCACCAAAATGTGAAAAAAATCGATTACTTGCTCCAATTTTGCTTCGAGTTGTCTAAAATTTCACGATGAACTGGTATTGCTTTAAAATCGTAAAAAAAAATACTTTTGCACATTTTCTGCACGTGGTATAATTTGAGTATAAAAATAAAACGATTGGAATGCTTCCTTTCGATTCTCTTTCGTCCTTCCGGAATGTCTCCTGGTATACCGACAATGAGCATACACCTTTCTAGTGGTTTCCAGTTTCCTCGCTCTAGTAATACGACGTTTTTTTCAACGTTTTTAAACAAACGATGTTTCCATCGAGATTCTTTACAAAAGTATTATATTTGATTTTTACCGGGCTCCGTGTTTATCGATACTTATAAACTCTCGTACATTATTAATTCGAGATTTATTACCGTGAAATCTAGATAATATACGAGTTACTTTTCGAAGCATTGGCAAAGTGTAAAAATGTACGATGGCTGATCAAAAAATTGGACCGATTTTCCATGAATGTCGTACAAAACTTTTTGGTGCGTTACTTTAACTATATGTATCATAGTTTTATCCAATGGAATAATATTTTATTAGATAAGTCATTCGAGTCCTCGAAAGAAGGTTGAAACTTTTGAATGTTAAATAAATCTAAGGCGTATGAGTGCAAACCTCCAGGATTTCGTATCAATTCGACCAACTCTGATTCTCCTCGACCAACGATTTTTAATTTTGTTAATATTATTCTATCAATCAAAAACAAACTCTTTTATTATTGTTCAATTGGTTTGAACAGTGGCTCCTGCAAGCGCAAATATTAAAATTTGTTTATTAATATACCCCAATAATAATAATGACAATAACAATACTAGCAATAAATAATAGAAAATAATGACAATAATAAAACTGGAATAATAAATATACATACTAATAAAGCTTCCGAGCGATAAATAATGAAATTCATAAAACTCAAATACCGATATAGTCGATTTAGCAATCGACTCGTCAAATTTGTCAAATAATTTCCGATTTTTATTTATCCGCGTGTGCTCATCGCGTATGCAAAAGTCTAACGGGCTGTTTTTGTCCCTTTGAGCTTTTCATTTAAAATCATTCCGTATAATCGAATTGCTAACTGAAATTGTTGCCAAAAATGCGAATGGGATTGGTTTAAAGAATTTTTGCTCGAGATGAAACCAACTGATAACGAACTTGGCCAAGCTTCTGTTTATTTTGTTTTTTGTCTTTACCGAAAGAGATTTAACCGGGGGATTTCAAAATGTCTTGAAATAAATATCTCGTGCCGCAAAATAGAAAAACACGATGCGAGCATGCGCTACGCTAAATATATTAATTAAACAAACGTCCTCTTTTTCTCAATTGTAAATACGTTTTTTAAAAAAGGAATAGGTAGATACGAAAAAGAATGAGCGTTTCTCGTGCGACGGATTAAAAGGCTGGTCAATTATTTTTTAAAACAACCATCGTTCCAAATAAATCCAACAAATAATACAAAAAAAAATGTTTAAACAAATCGGAGCGAATCGAGATCGAACGATTATCGAAAGACGGAAAAAAAGCCTCGCGCACAACCGACCGGTCACATATTATATCACATCCTTTTCGGGCTATCTGTATCCGGCTTTTTGGAGCAATCAAACGATAAGGTACGTATCATCGACTGGCTCTCCTTTTCCCGCCCACTTCACCTTCGATGCACTTTTAATCGTTTAATTTTTTCTCTTTGCAATCGCAAACTGCGATACGCCGCGCGAAAGCAGTCTCGTCGCGTCCCACTACTCTCTCCTATAAGTCTTATTTTGTAAAACGAGCGAGCTTCCGTTACATCCGTCAAAATTTTTGGGAGAGAAGTAGCTCGGGAGAACGAATTTTCACCGCTCGACGTTCGTCGCGAGACTGGTGAAACGTGTCAGCGCGCCGGTTCGACTCCCTTGCGCGACAGGCCAATGGCAGCAGGGTAGGAGAAGAGTTCCGTCGACGCTGGAAAGCGCTTTATCCCTCGTATCGTGGGAGTTCGGGGAGGCTAGCGTCTCTCGCGTTGTCGCCGGGATTCGATGCTTTTGTTTTCCGCACGCATTGCTCGTTCCCACCCCTCGACACTATTCTTGCCCCTTCCACTCGTCGTAATTCCTACTCCCACGTAAAAATCGTCCAAGGAGCGTGCTCGAATGATAATATACCACCTATGGACACACTGCACCGCTAAAAAATATCTAGGTAGATTGCGCTAGTGTAGCCGGAAGATGCTTCCTTCCTGTTACATTACGTTTGCACAACGCCAATATTCAAACGCAAACAACTAGAAAATGTTATATATCGTCATAGGCCTGGGAAAAACAATAAACGCAAACACGATTAGCGTTTCCGGCCTAGCAAAATGGAAACTATCGTCACAGACTTTTTCCAGATAGTGGCAACATTTGTATCGGTCGTTGATCGAACATTCTAATCGACGGATGTACAATTTCCATAGTCGATCATTGAAATATTGTAATTGATTTCCGGTACCTCGGGTTCGTGCGTTTACGTAAATTTCTTTCGACTTACGAAGCTTCAAACGTTGTCGTTTCAGTGTTGTAGGAGAACGTCTGTATAAATATAATCTCTTACCGGAAAAACTTCTGGCGCATAATTATAATGGCAAACCGACGCGACGACTATCGCTCCAAGTTTTTGTCGACCACGTAAGCGATACGCACGCGCACATGTGTACGGTTACAAGGGTATAGCGAAGAGCCATTTAGCCGATTTTTTAGCTATATAAATGTCTAAAATGTAAGGCACAACTCCCATCCACATACGATGGCTTCGAGCCGTGTGTGTGCCTATTAAGAATAATATCACGAGTTCTTAATTTCGATGGGTTCGTTATCGATTTCTATTCCCAAAGTTTTTATATCGTGGCTACTAAGAACCATGGATTTTTTAGCCACGATTTCAATCTATGGTGTATCTCGTCGCGTGTTTTGTTTTGCGTTTCCCTGGTTCGAATTATCTCGCGTTTTATTAATACTTATCTTTATTGATTATGTGTGTTTAACGAGCCCCTCGTCGATATAACATGCCTATCACATCATGGTAGGTATACTCCTCGAGCCACGTGAAATTGCCACCGTCGTATCCGGTTACATCTAACGGTGCTGGGTGCATATGCTTCGGAAATACTACAGTACAATCTTTAGTTGTATGCATGCTAATATAGAGTGTATGTATATATTTGCACGATATATGAATATATAGCGATACGAGAGCATCGAGAGTAACAAAATCAAGCCCGCCCACCATAGTCGGCCGAGGGAAGCCACCTCGAGCACACTGGGCGTCCAGACTCGAAACGTCATCCCTGCGCCCCACTCGCCGGTTCTCCCCACCTCGTCACACGTGTGACGCGTGGCTCCCCCATGGCGCCGGCGTATTTTCGTCCAAGCCTCCCACTCGCGAATAACTCCCGACTCTCTCATAGTAGTACGTGCCACGACAGCGCTTCCTCCCCAACGACTCCAACAACAGCAGCAGCAGCAGCAGCAGCATCACCGTCGTCAGCAACGGCAGTAGCAACATCAGAGAGAGAAAGAAATAGAGGGTGACCTAACAGCCACAGGACAATGCACGTGCATATATCTACGCGTTACGTATACCGCTATACCGTTAAGCATCGGCGGCAACCGCGGAGAACCATTTCGACACCCTTTTTCCACGATATGGGCCCCTATCTTCCACTCCCCCTCCGACCTTTTCCCCACCCCACTCCTTACTGCCCTACAAGGCTGAGCGAATATTATGCAGGTCTGCTGTATCTTCTCAATTGTATGTATCGCGTATTTTTGGGGGAGTTTCTTTACGACAAATATCTTCAGCTTGCCGCCACATACCTCAACACCGCCATCTCGGTGTAGCTAATGTAACGAACCATTTTTTATGAGAACGCATTGCACACGTGCGTTACTAATAAAGCATTTACTTGCTGAGGTTTTTTTGTGAAGTTAAGGTCGACTCGTAAAAATGATTTTCTTCTTATTTCTTCAAATACATCGAAAGAATTGAATGCCTGTTTTTTGTTTTTTATTATCGGATCGTAATTTTATTTAAAAATATTTGTACTGTTCTCAAGATCATGAAACGAGGTCATTGGACGACTGCCAATTATTTCATTTTTCATCGTTTCATAAATAAAGGATAATGGAGGGAGCTGCTTTTTCATTTAAAAAACAGTGAGCATTGCAATATTTTGAAATAGGAACTGAATTATGTTTGAATGTACCGTTTCCAAGCCAACTCTATTGCGCTAGAACTCCGAGTAGGTTTTCCGCTCGAATAGTATAATTCATTAGTTATGTTAGGCATTTATAGTGTTAATTGTTACTTAAAAACTAATAATGAAATTTGAATATTTCATGACGTAACGATTTGTGAAGGAGACAGAAAAAATTAACTCGAAACAAAGGGCAATTTTTTATAATACTTCATTTTTTCCGATGTGAAAGTACAAAAATTTATTCCTCGACGTATGTGGACATTGGTTATGATTAAATAAACACCCACAATTGTATGTGCCTAATGGGACTTTTCCTTTTATGAAATATTTTGTTTCAGCTTGAATCTTTTACATATTCAACGAAAAATATTCTTGAAAACAATCGAAAAATATTGCTTGGCAATATATGTTAGGACAACTGAAACCCTTTGACTATTAGACTTTGACTTTTACTATTGATTAAAATATGACAAGAATCGATCACATCAGTCAGTCGATGTAAGATAGAATATACTCTCACATCGCTCCCAAATCTATACGTACAGTCAGTCACACAAATATTCGAACACCATCATAGAGTTACTTTTTTGTTTTTTATTTCAACCAAATGTTCGAACAACCATAAAATTATGGTATAGTATGTTGGGACGTACGATTGTTGAAATAAAAATCACGAAAAAGTCGGAAAACATTTCGGCCTTGAATGGGAGTGCCAGCACTAGTTTCGTAAACACATTTCTTAAGTCGTTTATGGAAAATATGATTTTCCACGAGGAAAAGGGAACGTCTTATTGTGAAATTGCTAATATCTTTGCAATTTCACAGAAGCAGAGAAGATATTATGAATGACTTCTATGAGACGATTGCCCCTTTTTCGCATAAGAGCAAAGTTAAAAATCTCATAGACACTATACATACGTCATAACAATTTAACATGGTTGTAGGTAGTCCAATTGTCTCGAATTGTTGAAGAGGAAGAGAAATGGGGATGATGGTGAAGAGTGTGTGGTGTGTGGTATGGCGGTTTAACCCTTTGAGCTCTAAGGACGCATATATGCGTCAGCCTATGCGTCTGCGGACCACATAAGCTTGAAAGTACTCAGGTCTCAAAGAGTGAATCGACATCAGGCCAAAGCGGTCCAATCCGATACATACATTATCCTAGAATCTAATATATAAATTATTATCCCAGATTTTAGATGCAATCCCAGTGAATACAGCTATGTTTGTACATTGTCGTTACGTACTGAAAATCACATGCAATGTTATAAGAACGTCACATGTTGCTTACATGTAAGTTACTATTTCCGCCTTCTAAATGTTACAAGTAACGTAACCTTTATTACATTACTGTTACATAACTGACCACACCAATAAATCCGTATCAGTTATGAAACATTCAAGTAACAAGTAATGTATTAGCAATGAAAATAGTATATATTATAAAAAATCTTTTTCGGGGATATAGTAAGCAGAAATCGACCTAGAAATTATTTGATTCATTTAATTATGTATCAGACGTATTTTATATTATTTCTTCAATGTTTATACATGTTAGAATAATGAAGAAGTTTTATATATGTAAAATACGACGAAGCATGAATAACAAAAATCACATACATTCTTTGGATATAGTTTGCTATCCTAATCGCTAATGGAAACACGATAAGATTTTCTAAATTAAAGTTAATTGTTGAATTGAACCTTATAGTTTCGAAGATATCTAAGGTGCTAATAGTTGTTGAGACACCATGTATATAAACATACATACATACATACTATATTATTAATACAAGGACTTCATCACAGGTTGAAATAAAGAACAGGAAAACAACTTTATGTTGGTGTCCGATTATTTTTTTGAGAAACTGTGTAATTGATACGCAGCTTTGTTTCGTCGTATTCGTTATTATCAGCGCTTGTATTACATTATGCGGGTCTGCGATCGTTAGATGCATGCAGGCAATCACAATCCTCGAGCTCAAGTGATTTCAGAATAATAATGGTCCTCAAAAAAAGCAAAAAATATAAATCAAAACTATGTACGTAATACATATCACATCTCGCGTAGATATAAATTCTGAAAAGAATGAATTCATTCTCCGAATGAGAGTGATCCGACTGTCAAATGTTAAGAAAGAAAAAGTTCGTAATTCGACAATAAAATTTAAGGGAGCTTTCCAGTGTGAAATTTAAAAAAAATCGATTTTTTTTTATTTGCTTTATCGAATAGTATACACTCTTCCGAATATTCCCTGAAATTTCATTTCGCTGCATCGGCATCGCTGATTGACCGTAAGTAAACGATTTACCTAAAATTTCCTCACTTGAAACTTTGAACACGTTTTTCTCGAAACAGCATTTTTCAAAACGGTGTCCAACTTGGAGGGCAGAGTTTTGAAGCTATCGAGTTGAATTTTTTACACAATATTCTTAACGTCATTGTTTATTGTGCTATGGAAGCTTTTTTTTTTGACATCTTCCTATTTTTTTGTAAAAAAAACTGCCAAAAAAAAAATGCTAAAATCGATACTTTTTGTTCAAACCGGCGCCATTTTTGCAAAAAAAAAACCTCCATAGCACGAAAGCCAATTATATACCGATCAATAATCTTTTTGTGTTTTTTGTTTCAGATCAAAATTGTGACCCCCAACGTGAACACCACATCCAAGTGCATTTTCTGCAACAATTGTTTCATCATTTTTATAGATATTAATTAATAAATAAATCGATCTTTAAAAAATTGTTTTGTATTCTTCAATGCCCAATTGATATACAAAAAAAACCAGACCGATTAGATTATTTTTTCTTTAAAAAAAAAAATCGCGAAAAACAGCGATTTTTCGGGCTGTCACACTGGAAAGCTCCCTTAAAACCACGAAAAGCTCGTTTGGGGCCATTCAATTAGGTATTCTATGATCAGAGTTTCCTTTTTTCATCATTTACGGCAGTCATCGATAACCGACAAGAGGAGTATTATTAACAGTATTAACAGAAAGTGCGATTGATACCACAATTTTTTCAGCCCATTCTACTGGGCATGCGGCCATAAAGACACCATTCTTAAAAGGAGTCGATTTGAATGTTATCCGAAAAATAGCGGGTTGGTCACTTAATTCTCAGATATTTCCCACAATCTATAATTATAATAGACCATTAGTGAAGGACAATCGGGTGTTTGTGAAATCTGTGATACAGGGTAAATGGTAGATTGGCATTACAAAAAACAGTGAGAAATAAAAATGGTTCGCACTTTTAAACAGTGTTACATACTCGATATTATCGAAATCTCGGAATATAATCGCAAGATCAAACAAGCCGCTAAAAGCGAACGAAGTTCAATCGCAATTGTATGTAGAGCGTCGTGCGTAGAGATCACAATCTGTCTCGGAGAAGCCCTTGACTACTATTCCCCTTCCCTATTACCCTTAAAGTGAACAAACAATTATTATTTCTTTAAAACAAAAGATATGAAGTGCGCAGGGGATTACTAGGGAATATAATTCACAAGCTCATACAAGCAACAATAAAAATCAATGAACGTAGTTAATTAAATAAAATATATTTATTTTATTTAATCTATGATATGCAAAAATGTTCAGTGTCAAGTATCTGCGATGTGTTAAAGATCACTGTAAGTCTCTAGAGTCGTGGAGTCTCTATATTCTGTAGTTATGTCCTATCTAGGTTTTCGGGCTGCTACCGTCCGCGGCGTCGCGAATCGGTGTTTCTCAGTCTACCCGGGAACATTCTTGCCCAGGAAACCTTGTGTGTTGGCGCTGCACGTAGCTGCCGGGGACTGCCTTACCGACAACCGCTACAGAATGTGGGAACCCCCGTGAAGTTGGGCGGCCAACTTGCACTTTATTAATTGACTTTTTTTATATCGTTAGGTGGTCGTTAGGTAGCGTTAGGTAGTCTAATTAAAACGTTAGGTAGTCAATAGTTTTTTCAACAAAAAATAATTAAAAATGGATGTGAAGTTGGCCGAAAATTTTGTTTTCCTTTATTTATCTTTTCAAGATGCTCAAATGATGCGTAATCCTTAAGTAGTCATGAATATACTAATTAAAACGTTCCGTAGTCAACCATATCCTTGCAAGTCTAAAAAACAATTTTGCGAATTATGCATGCGCGACGCATGCGTAAACGCTTGATGCCTGACTTGTCAGGTGCAAACAAGAATCAAGATAGCTCCCGCATTCTCATGCGCAGTCGATTATAAACCAACTTTCCGTTGTATTGTAAATGTTTGTGACATTAAGTGGGATAAAACTCTTCACACATATTTCCCGAATACGACTTAATGGAATGAAAAAGAATAGTGGAGCCACATGTACACATTAATTGCGCAGGCGGCCTCGCGGTTATTTTTTTTTGAAGAAGGCTTTATTCCATAAAGCCTTCGCAAAGGTGGTAAAACTGTCCACCGTCAATTCTGCACCTATCATAGTGTTGAAATTTTGAGGTGATGTTACACCTCTGAAGGAATTTATATGCAGCGAAATCAAGTTTTGATACATCTGCTGATTTTGGAATACGAATGGGAAAAAGTTTCGAGACAAGCTGGGGTTTAGGAATAACTTATTTCGTTGAGCAGCCAGAAACAAGCCGTCACTGGGCCCCTGCAGAATACTTTGAATCAAATCGAGCATTTCATTTCCGGTAGACACTTCAACGACATGATGCTGAAGTTTGCATCGTTGGCACGCAACGGAAATAATACTTTTGCTCTTTTATTTATAGTTTTACTCATACTTTTTTCAATATTTTTGGCCCACATTCTAACTGGAGGTCTCAAAAAACGTTTTACGACTATTTTTTCTTCGCAAACTTATTCTAACCAAAAATAATTATTTAAAAAAATATATTTTCGTTGCATTTCAACCATGCAGACTTCAACATCGTTCAACGACTACCTCAATGTATCTTTCAGCGTTTTAGGTTATTTGGCGCTACACTGAACGATAAATTAAAGGGTTTGACATTGTGTATAAATTATTGTTTCATATATTTTTAATCCTGCATCGTACATAATTGTTTCTGTCTGGACCACTGATAACAGTGATCACACTGATGACTCCGTGTGTATGAATGTGTGCCAAAGATTGCAATTGTTAGTCGACTGGCTAAGTTCACACAGGTGCGCATTAGCCGTTGCGCATGCATAATTCGCAAAATTGTTTTTTTGGATTTGCAAGGATATGGTTGACTACCTAACGTTTTAATTAGTATGTTCATGACCACCTAACGATTACGCATCATTTGAGCATTTTAAAAAGATAAATAAAGGAAAAAAAAATTTCGGCCAACTTCACATACATTTTTAATTATTTTTTTTTGTAAAAACTATTGACTACCTAACGTTTTAATTAGACTACCTAACGCTACCTAACGACCACCTAAGGATATAAAAAAAGGCAATTAACAAAGTGCAAGTTGGCCGGCCAACTTCACGGGGGTAATGTGGGAATACGCTTTATAACCAGGGACGCATACTAACGTTCCTGAAAACATTAGTCACCCCAGCACAAGCAGGACAGTTAGTAGCTAACTTCAGAGAATCGGTAGAGAGAAGACCACGGTCTTACATACAGGCCTGTCAACTCCCGGGAGTGGGGGTGACTCGCTTGTTGAAGCAGTTTTTGGAAGTTCACGGTTTGGCCACATGCGACACTGCAATCGAGTGCCGATTGGGTTGCGCAAGCGCACTATTAACTTGACTAGCAAAAAATAAAAACAATATTATTGTCGGTAAATCTTGAAGATTATTAAATTAAATATCGCACAACATTAATATGAGCCGAGAAAATGTTGAACGTAAATGGAGAAAAAAATCGCACAGAGCCAACGAAAACGATGATTATGAGGTTATGTCATGTCGACACTCGATAGCAGCGCTGCAGGTGGCGATAGAGAGAACTCGATTTTTCTGCTTCAATATGCGAGTCACTTTAGCCTTCCCCCACTCCCGGAAGTTGACAGACCTGTATGTCAGACCGTGGAGAAGACACACGCGAGACATAGGGCGCATTCAGCGCACGGAACATTTGTCCGCTCACAGAACATGTTCCGTGAGCGGACGCCATTTTTTCGAGCAGAAATTTTTCCGCTGCATTGGCAAAACTATTGCTCACTGACCAAAGCATTCAGCAGAAAAGAGCGTTGTGGAGTGAGCGATCACAGAACTGTTCCGTGCGCTGAATGCGCCCATACACTCGTATTCATAGTCGCTCCTTGAGGAAGGAGTGAGGAATAAGGAAGCCTTACACCCGTATTCATAGTCGTTCCTTGAGGAACAAGGATTCCTTATTCCTCATTTCAGGTTTCATAGACCTTCCTCGACAGAATAAGGAACCTTATTGGTCTCCTTATTTCAAGGCAGGTCTCGAGCTCCCTTGAGGAAAGCTTCGGCACTGTGATTGGCTGTTTCGTATCATATAGCCAACGCTTGCCCGTGCGCTTGACGTCGATGCAGTTATGACCTATATGACGCAGGATGACAGCTAGTCTACAAGTTAACCTTAAAAACAATTAAAAATGGAGGCACGTAAACAGTCTCGAAACATATCCTTTTCGGAAAAATATGTAGTATTTTCGCGAGTCATTTTTCTATTTGACTCCAACCCCACTCCAAACATAAATAAAACTTCTGAAGCGCCACATGAAGTGAGTAGCAAACATCATAAAGTGGTTTCGCCACCAGGAGATCACTAATATCCCTATAATACCTCTCCCTTCTCGCAGGAAGGATTGAGGATTGAGGCTTCTCTATGAAACAAGAGGGCCTCGAAGATTTAAGGAATCCTCGACAGAGGCGTCCTTAATTCTCTGCCACTTTCTTACTCACACAGTTGTTGCATTGCACTCGCACTCTAACCTAATTTTTCATCTTAAGCGACGCGTATTTGTAATCGAATATATGTGACGCTATTCCCGGAAATTTACTTACGAGCCAAACTAGGAATTTTTCACGGCGGGCGATTAGAAAAGTCAAAACCAATGCTCACGCTCGAGTAATAAAATTTTTAATAATTAATATCTTGCTATAAAAAATATTATGCTCTAAAAACTTATAGCATAACGCAAAATCGAAAAATTGATTGATGCTCCAAAATTTCGTCCTGTTGGTTCGTTCGTTCGTTTTAAAAAGAAATTTTCGTTTTACGTACTTGTGAAAATGGACAACGAATTTTTGAATAATTCTGATAGTGAATATGAGGATGAAGTGGGAAGATTTGAGTGGGTGATTGTCAAAAGGTACATTCGTGATTGGGAAAACCCTATCGAATTTTTCGAAGACGTACCTTTTAGAAAAAGATACAGATTTAGTAAAGGAGTCGTACTCGATATATTATTACCTTTGGTAAATGCTCAGCTGAGAAAAGTGAATGACCGTGGACTGCCAATTTCTCCGTTAATGCAGCTTCTGATAACCCTTCGTTTTTACGCAACGAGTAGCTTTCAGGTTTGTATACTTTGTTTCTATATCCAGTATGAATCGCAAATAATTAAACTATTTTTCTTTCATTTATGCGATGTATTGATTACAGATTGTTAATAGAGACTTGCGAGCAATCAGCCAAGCATCAGTATCGCGAATTGTTTCACGCGTTTCCAACATTTTGGCATCGTATTCTCATCGTTACATCAATTTTTCAACAGAAGAAAAAAGAAGGAGTGATAAAACTAGGTTCCATGATATAGCTAACTTTCCATCGGTAATAGGATGTATCGACTGCACCCATATACGTATATCCAATCCTGGTGGTAATAATGGAGAAGTATTTCGCAATCGCAAAGGATGGTTTTCTCTGAATGTGCAGGTATAACTTTGAACTTTTCAATTTTGTGCATATAACATGTTGAATAATAATAATAAATATGACATTAATTTTGTCCAAATTATGATATTTCTAGGTTGTAGCTGGGCCTCAGCAGGAAGTTCTAGACATAGTTGTCAGGCATCCTGGTTCAACTCACGATGCTGTTATATTTGATCGGAGTGGCCTGCGGTGTCGTTTTGATCGCGGATATCTGGATGGAATTCTACTCGGTGACAGCGGATATGCATGCCGCAGTTATCTACTGACACCTGTTTTACGGCCTGAAACGGATGCAGAACTTCGTTATAATACTGCACACCGAAAAACCAGAGTAATCGTTGAACAACTGTGCAGGATTTGGAAACGTCGATTCCCCTGTCTCCAGTATGGCTTACGAACTAAGTTGACCACATCAGCCGCAATCATTTGTGCTACTGCTGTTTTACACAATCTGTGCATTCAACATAATATAGATGACGTATTCGAAGATGAAAGGAATGAAGAAATATTCGAAAACATTGTGAACAGAGAACAAGGCGGCATTGGGCTTGCGCACAGAAATGCTTTTATTCAAAGGCATTTTTTGTAACGTCTTTTTATCAACTTCGATATCAATAAAACTACTTTGACGTATTTTTATCGATTTTGCACGCTCATTTGTATATATTTTATAATCAATCAAATTCATGCGTTATATTTCGAGCATTGTTATTCAGCATTTGAGAACTTTGAGTTTTCAATCATACTTCAGCGCCTTTTTAACGCGTCAACACAAATTTTTCAGTCAAAAACATGCAGACTTATTCTTAACCATATCAATACCATTCTACGTACGCACGTTTTACGATCATATTTCGCGGCATTGACGCAATTTGCGGTGTTTCACGCGAGAAAACAGGGGACTTCGACTTGTTCGAAATTTTCGTTCTCCGAACCGGCCGCGGCCCGATCATTTCGGATAAACGGGAGTTTACTGTATATTAAATTGTAACAAATAAACTTTTATTGACCGAAATAAATTATAAAACACTTCATATTTCAACTATTCGACACTTCGCCGTAAAACTTCTTTCTCTTTCATAAGCTTGGCCATTGCAATTTCCTCCTCTAACTCTGCAATCCTCATATTTTTAGCATGAAGCTCACGTTGCTGCTCAATCGATTCTCTAAGTTTTATTATTCTTAAGACCTTTTCATCTTGAATATTTTGAAAAACATTAATTTGATCTTTTATAAATCTTTTCAATATTCATATATCATTTAATGTAAAGTCCGTTTACCTCTATATCTCTTCTATTCGTAGAAATTCATTTCTTTGATTTTGGTGGTAGTGGGCTTGTACCGGAGGTAGACGGTCTGGAACGCCACTCTTCAATGGTTTGGCTCTCCCCTTCATGAACAGCTAGAGTTATATTGGCTGGAAAGTAAAAATAAGAAATAATAATGCTGTTTTACCAATAAGAAATATTAATACTTTGACATGCCATGCCATGTTGGTCATATATGACCGGCCACAGTTTTTCCCGTGGCGTCCTGAACAAAACATGTGGATTCGGCGTGGCGTTCAAAGTGTTAATGATAATTCTAAATATAGTGCTTACACTCTTGTTCAAATGCCGCCGTACTATCAAATGGACACTCCAATTCGATATCGAGATTTGAATTGGTAGCGTCCATGAAATTCATCACTGGATCGTCGACTGTTTTAGACGCCGGATCTCCACCGGTCATGATTATGGCCGATTAATGTATTTAAATTCTCGTTTTCTAGAACAATAAATTCATAAAATATTTAATACAAGAACACATTAATAAAAAACAAATATAGAAGAACATTGTACGTATAGTGTTTACTTTCAAAACAAACGGAATTATTTAAATAATAGAATTGATACGAATTTGGGGAAACAAATTTATGAAAAAAACCAAATCAAGCCATGAAACGAGCACGTCGAAAGGAAAAGGAATCTTCCAAATGTGTAGGCAAACAACGATATTACTACGTTAATTACAAACGCATCATCATTAAAAGAATCTATATATTTCACCAAAGAGCATTATTACTTACCGCTGTTTCATATTATCCCAGCATTTCTTTAATTGCTTTGCTGATCGCGACGCACAACCCTCGCTCACGTATTTTTTAGTTATCCGCTCCCAAGCGGCCGTTTTATCTTTAATATCGACCGCATTGGTTTTTTTTGTTTTCAACACATTTCTCTTCGGAAACTAATTGTATCAATAGTAACCGCTCGTTTTCAGTAAAATGAGTATTATTTTCGCCATTCATATTTGGTTTCGCGGCAAACATAAAAGACAATTTCATAAGCACTACGTGAAATGAGTAGCAAACATTATAAAATGGTTTCGCCACTAGCAGGTCACTAAAGTCCCTATAAAATCGCTTACTTCTCGAAGGAAGGTTTGAGGCTTCTCTATGAAATAAGGGGGCCTCGAAGATTTAAGGCGCCTCGACGGAGGCGTCCTTAATTCTTAAGGTAAGGAACGACAATGAATACGAGTGATAGAGAGTTTTTTTACTGCTTCGGATAACGAACACAACTTACACTTTGTACCTTTTATTAAATAAATATCGTATTGTTAGTTTGATACAAGGTGTGAATATCTATATGTGCCTATGCAGACCCCGCAAGAACTCTAAACGATGTGACATCTAGTGAACTGCAAGGATAACTACATAGTATTATCATAGTATAACTAGTATGGGCACTCTTTGTCGGCACTTTGATCTTTTTGTCGTCAAATTTCCGCCATGTTTTTGGTCTAACCTCCAGTGACGGATCATTTGTTCTAGGAACCTGCGGTATATTACTATCTCACCAGGGACGTATATAAATTTTATAAATTGAAAAAAGAAACTTTTTAATTTAAAAATTATCTAGAAAATAAAACAAATAAAAGCTGTTTTTGTCAGTAAATTATAATTATTAAGGTAGATTTATTAGAGATAAAATATATTAGATAAAATTGATAAAAAGATGAAAATATATATAAACTAATTTATACAGATTAGAACCGATTGTATACATAACTAAGAAAATAAAAAAATTAAATGGTTTGCATATGTTATTATTTGAAAACTAATTGTTATTTATGTCTATCATTATTATTATAAATCATTACATAAATATAGGAGTTCGGTATTCATAGGTAAGGTATAAATATATGATTACATCAATCATTTATTAATTACATAATGACATAAAAACATCTATTACAAAATTACATTAATTATACAATTAGTGAATAAAGTCATACATATCATAGAAATATACAGCCAATTATTCCAATTGCATACATTCGATCTTCAAAATGATGACAGCAAACTCTGTTGGTTGCGTATAAAATTTCTGCTGTTTTCAACATTAAATCGGGGCAATCGATTCCAAAATATTATCCACTTCCTTGCCCTAAAATTATTACAAATTATTTTTTAGTATAACATTCATCGAAAAAAGTCTTCCTCTCAGTCTACCTTTCATTATCTTTAGGAAAGCGAAAAAAAGAACACTCTGAATTTGCAGTCGTATTTCTGCAATTTTTAACGCTGCACTTTTTGTACCCTTTGATTTTATGCATTTTTTTTTATTATAATGTATTATTTTCCGACGTTGTTTTAAAAAATGTTAACCTCTCAACTGACTGTCACAGGCTTCACATCACCACTTATGAAACAATTCTCTGATTGGTGGCGCCCAAAAACATGGCGGATGGATGCGCAGAACAGATCGACGCGAACCTCGAAAAAGCTCGGAGTGCCCATACTAGTTATACTATGGTATTATATACGCGATTACTTTCGTAATCTTTTCGAACAAAGCTCTACATATAATTGTGACCGAACTTCACCCGCCTTCTACTATAGGATTTTTTTCTGCACTAAATTTCAAAAGTTATTTTATTGTTGAGATAGGGTCAGTATGCCCTACTGATGTAAATATACAAAATTCTTACAAATTAAGGGAGCGCAAGTGGCGCCATTTTGCGAAAAAACATTTCCTCCTATATCTCCGTAACCGTGCACTTGGGGTCAAAAATGGTAATTACCTTTATTATAGATAATGAAATTTCCTATCATTTTTGTTAAATAAATTTGTTTGTCTCACTTATCGTTTACGACTTATATAACTATTACTTTTTGTTTTCTGACTTTTCCTTTTTTATTGACTGATATCTCTTCTAATAATTGTTTAAACAATAAACTGCTAGTAACCAAACTTTTAAAGCGACAAATTTTCTACAACTTTTACTTTAAACTTCGTGTTTCTAAAATTAATACTTTTGAAGTTATAACGCGTTTAATGTTGCGCTACCGGATGTAAGGTTAATAAAAACAAGGTATGCATAGTGTAATAATGAAAATTCAATAAATGTGTGAAAAATATGCATGCTAGTGACGTAATCAGTAATAAATAATTCGCCTTCTTACCTGCAAAAAACAGCGACTACCCGATGAAATATTTTGTTCATTTATATTTTATTTTATACAGTTAAATAGTATTTTACCTCGAATCGCCACTCGATTATTATCAAATAATTAATTATACACTGATGGCATAACGAAACAAACAAATAAGAAAACGGGAAATATATTTAAAAATATATGGAACATTTATTATCAAAAACGTACAAAATCAATCATTGATCTTCAAGTCTCGTGCGTTTCACTGCCGGTGAAATTTCAATTATATCCTCCTCTTTCTCTCCGTCACCTTCGATGGCATAAAAAGATGCTATAACGATATACGTATCTAAGACCTATAAGAGAGAGAGAAAGGGATAGAGAAAAGAAAGAACTATCCAGAACATTCGACGAAGAGTCCAAATCGGAAAGGAGGAGAGAGAATTGACGAGGAATCTATCATCGACGACGAAGCGGAGAGACGACACTCGCACGGCGGACGTCGAAACAGTCATACGCATATCTCCGCAATTAGCATCCGAAACTCGTCCGGCCGACAATCGCTCTGAACGAAGGCCTAGCCTCGTCGAGGAGAATTCTGGCGAACCGCTCGACCATCGCCGCATCACGAAGGGCTGCATCCTCCGTCACCTCCGACGAAAGCATCGACGAAACGTCGCAGTCACCCAGCTTTGCCTCCAGTGGATAAAGCGAAGCCGGCTAAGACTCTACACGAAATCTGGAGCCAATCCGCCAAAGATCTCTCTTTCTTCCGATACATCTACGTGCGAACGGACACACCACTCTTATAAGATCAAGCGTAATACATCTATATCTATTGTTCACATGTATCACAAGAATATTATCCAAAGCCTGATCAAAGTCGTTAAATATCGTTATAATATTTCTTTAAAATAAAATAATATGTTTGTCAAATAATTAACCGTTACAATGCTAATGCCTCCATTAAGTTTTCCTTGTGGTGATCCACACTATCTTCGTCGACGTCGCACAGGTCTCTATCGTTGAAGATTATTTTCGGTTGATTAGTGCATATCGCTTCTGTGCAATTCTCGCATATTACTGTACAGTCAAATCCTGCTTTTCGACACTCGCAGGTTCTGCCACAGCCAGTTCTATACGTGCATGAAATGCACTCTAACAAACTCACTGGTGCAATTGGTGTTGTGGACGTAATTGCTTGAAGACCCTGCGGCATGCGCGTCCAACCCTCTTCTTCCGACTCCAAATAATTGCCAAGCCAGGATTGGACTTGATGGTACGTGCGGTAAGTATGATATTTTACCGCATTTTCGGTTGGTGGAAAAGACATTGAATTTAATTGATTTTTTCGCGATAAACGTAAATGCGATATCGCAGGTAATTTAGCGTCATTTCATTCGGGTTGCCACCGTACAGTGCAATAAACATATTTTTGTCAGCATCTTCTACTCCCATTGGTTGCTTTTTAGTTTCTGTGAACACCTTTATAATATTGGTTAAATCTGTTTGCTTTCCAAGAGTTGACTTAATTTTTCATCTTCCAATATTGTGTTGTACCCCATAGTACAACGAAGGAATATTTCAATAGAACATTCCAGTAGAATTAAATAAAGATAAAATAAAGAGCGCTGTGACCATATATGTTCACAACGACCAAAATGCGGAACATGCATTTTCTGCATAGCGACTCGCGGGAGCGATCCGCGATCACGACAATTATCGAGCAGTCTTAATTGACGAGCAGAGATAATCGGTTGGTTTTGATTGAAGCTCTTACCCTATTAACTTGCGTAACTTTGTAACTTGTTAATCTAAAACTTACAATAAACTGTTATTTCATTTTACTTCACTGACTTGAGATTTACTCCTTATTGACTATTATTCCAAAATAAAATCTTATCGCGCAATACTAACGTGTTGCCGAAGTGTAGGTCTGGGACTCATCCTCTTCCAGGCTTCCAGAAAAAAACGTCATTATACTTATTTCCCAGAACTGTTAAGAGAGCGGCTAGATCACCGGCCTCACCGACGATCACAATCGAAGAATATTCCTTAGTCAAACTAAGGGCTGTATCAATTATTAATTTGTCGGCATCTTCACAGCTTATTCCACAATAATCTCAGACTGTCTCAAAACTTTCGTTAATATGGCTATGAACTGAGTTTTATTGCGGTCATTTAACAGAATTTTTTTTTGATTCTGTTGGTGGTCGACATCATAGTTTCGGTGATGATGGCAGCACAGCGTTGACCTTGATTTCACCGAAAACGTTGAGAACATTTTGTTCCAAGAGTCGCAATGTCGTCGGGATATCCGTCAAAAACGACTGTACTTGTGAGACCATAATGTTTTTGAATGTAACATACTTTTCACATATTTATAAATATGTCAAGTGATTGACCCACACCACATGGTGTAAAAGGAATCCTTCATTTACCATGAACGCTGGCCGAGTCTCAAAGTCCGAACTTTGCTTAATGCGGTGAAACATTGATACAATTTCAATTTTGTACCGCGTCGCATTTGCCCAGGCATGAATAACGACAATCGGCACGGCAACAGTTCGTATGACAAGAAAAGTATTAAATCTTCTGTCGTTTGTTTGGAGACAGAAATTCATTGAATCAATAAATGTGGTTTGATTACGATTTTCGGCTTTTCAAGCTTAATAAGCAAACCTTTGGTTATTTTTGCCAAAGTGATGTACCTTGTCTTTTCGTCGAAATACGAATGTGAAATAATTCTTTCCAATCATGCGTTCCATCATTACACTGCCAATTTCATAGCTGAGGTGGCAGTTAGTAGTGAAATCTCCTACAACTCCAGAACTTATCGATCGTAAATTTGGTTCTTCTGAGACTGGATAATGTTCACTTAGCCAATCAATTATTTTTTGTGAATGGATATTGTCCAGAGTTATGCGTGAGTCACGTGCATCCGTATGCTGCTCACGTGTAGTACTGAATACTCCACAATACTTCTCGACTTCATCGCAACTATTTATCGTTGAGCACATACCCAAAGTCCAACGAGTTAAAACCACGTCGAAGATGCTACGTCCTGGAGTGGTTATGCCGCCATCAGTTTTGAATAGACGCATCAATACCTGCCCAAAACTTCGCCGAGCGTCGTATGGAATGCAGTCCTTTGGTTCATTTTTCAAATTTTTCGTGCGGTATTTTCGTCGATAGATTTCTCATTTTTTGTAGATACAGATGTGCAGCTTTAATATACGGGAAATGACCACTTGCATGAAAATACGGAAGCATTTCCTGAATGGTGTCCAGATAAAGGTGCCAGCTTCCAGATCGCTCGGCTTCTATAAAGTGCTTAACCAAGGTAACCATCCGAAAATATCTAATCCAGAACTTGGCAGTTGGGCCTTGTTCTTCAATTTTGTATAGTTTTACCGTAAACTTACAGTAGGCAGTTCTAGCTTCAGACAGTTCACTTTGTTAGTAGATGGCCGATCGATCGATGTTCTCAACAATGGCGTCTAGCACGTCGCGTTCGTCATCACTAAAGTCTAATTCCGAAAAGTCGGAATTATCCATGACCAGTTTGGCAAGTATTTGATGAATCAATAAGTGCCCTCTTACAGCCCTGCTGTATGCGTGGCTGGTCATAATCGTACGGACAGTGCTAGGGGCAAAAATGGTCTCGTTTGTTGAGTCCATTGCCGTTCATGATGTTTCCAATTGAACCCAAGACAGGCATCAATAAATGAAATCCCTCTATCCGTAGTATTATTTTTTTAAGGTGAGGACGCATTGACACAGAATATGATTTCATGCGCTTTCGCAAACAACGGCAGATCGAATGTTACAATGCACGATTCCTGTTGGAGTCTTTCCAATTTTTTAATTGCTGGTCGCAATGTAGTATAAAGTGTGTCGTAATATGACGGTGGCGCATTGATAAACAGCATACAGAACAGAACAGAATATCATTGAAGTTGAAAAACCACGTTCACTTGTTGCCTCCTTCGTAAAACCAAACCAACCAGGGATATTTGCTGTCATGGCCCGCTTACCATACAACCACAGGAATCCTTGGATTGTTGGTATAATGTTGTGATCAACTGGGTTAAAGCTGTTAACGTCAGCGATGATAAGTTCTTTCTCTCCATACGTTTCGATAGAAACCACTCCAAAGCATCCCAATTCTGAAGGAGTCAGTTTTGCGACTTTTCGTGGTATTTCCTTGTTCGAAGCAATGTCATTGTTTGAAGTGACGGTAATTATACCACCCATTGCGTGAAATATCGAGTGACCATCAACAGTATTGATGTCCCAGTCGACATTGTCAAAAACGAATTGACAGAATCCTTCAGGTGATATCGTTGGTTGCTGAGATTGAATCTATTGTATCCTGAATCGAAGCATTAATCGTTGCCCTGCGGTAGCGCCTGGCAACTGATAGAAAAGCGTCCCAGAATCGTACGACGGAAATCAATCAGGACTTTCGATCGAAGTCAGAGTTTTGAGGGTGACTTTGGGGCCGCATGCGCTGCTGACGGTGCAATGCTCAAAGCAGGAATGTGGGAGGTTTACGAAAGTGCTGGAGCTTCGACTAATACGATGATGCTCCAATTAGGCAGCCTCTCAGTAACATAGAGACTAATAAGTCGTCGGTCTCAAGGCATTAAATTTCATCGCGTGTAACTTCAATCGTTGTATTAAGTTAATAAACTCGATAGTGTAGTGTTATAATTTCGGAGTTGGAGCTTGCTCATTTTTGGCAATCCCAAAGAACCCGCCCTCAAATATCTTGTTCCCACGTAACGAGAGTTGGGAGCACAACAAATCGAAGCCAATTTAAATTGAGGGATATCTTGATACGGCGCAGAAAACGCGAACGATGACAAAAAGTCCACTAGATGTTTGGATCCAGTTTTCTTGTATAAAAATGTGCCGATGCCCATCTGCAAAGACGAAAAAAAATTCCGTGGTCGAGCGACAGCCATGATTGCATGAGCAATGCTAGTTACTATCCTTTCAATTTGACAAAGATTGTAGTCTTTCTTCTTGCCCTTTTTTATTCTCTTCTTGCGGATATTTAGAGGAACATCGTCATCGAAAGAAGTCTGGTCTTCCGCAGGTGGTGCATTAGAAGTTGGGGGGTATTGGTGAAGCGGTCGGGGCATCATCGATAGTCGGGACATCTTTGCTTATTACCGACATCGGTGCTCCTGGATTATGAACCGCTTTCTTCCCTCTTCTGTGTCAAATCCTTTCAACGTTGTAGCCTCTTGTCTCTTTTAAAAACTCCAATAGACTATTATCGACGATACATCTAGTCTCGTCTGAGCGACCTGCCGGATGCTTTTTCAAGACAGCTTCAGGATCGAAAGGGTACAAACCTGTACTTAGGAATGGGCGATTCTTTCAAAAGAATCGATTCTTAGATCAAACTTGAATCGCCGTCTCGAGAATCGATTCGCCTAAAAATCGAATGTCAATGAATCGATCTAGTAAGAATCGACCGAAAAAATCGTAAAAAATTAAAACAAAAAAAAATGTCTGAGATTTAAAAATAATAACGACAGCGAATTTAAAAACAGTAACGACAGCAGAGTGTCGTTAAACTTGCCGTAAGAAAAACGAAATTGGGATCAGGAACCAAATAATTCTCGCCCGGCGAACCAATGTACAGGACAGTGAATGCAACGGTGCGATTCGATAATTTGAAACTATTCTGTAAATTTATTTACCTTATACAGCATTCATTACACAATATTAATGCGGGCAAACTTATTCGTATACCACTGGTTCATTCAGTTTCAGTCATTTCCGATCGTCGAATTTTGACTATCCGGTCTGGTGCGAGACATAATTTCTAATGGCGTATAACTGGGCTCGGATAAATCGTTTTATATTGATTCGACCAGTAGAAGAGTGGATTTTCTTTGAACTTTAATAACGGTGGATCTAAATAATGTCTCAAATTGGATGGCAGGCATTTCGTTGTCGATTCTTTTTTCTATAGTTGCAACTTGTCCTCTAACAACATTTTCGTGATACGCCCAGAGAACATCGACAATTTCAGGATTCTTCATGTTGTCAGTGTCCATCGCGTCGCCGATAGAAATATTCGCCTGGTCAATTTCTGACATGCATTTAGTGGTGTAATTGACCGATCTCGCGCATGAAAGTAGATCCTGTGCCTGAAAATGCAGTCCTTTGAAGCGAGGATCGAGTATCGTCGATACTGCGATTATTCGATTGGCTGCGATGCTTCCACATCTTTTTGTTATTTGAAATTGGAGGCGATCCATTAACGTTTGCGTGATTGGCGTCTGCAAGCGCATGCAGAGTGCTTCAATTTTTTTTTCAGACAATAAATCATTAGAATCATTTTACTGATAGTGACATATTTTTCTCTACACAGTTGTTTCGCCACTTGTTCAATTGGTCGCTATACTTCAATTATTTCTTTCGCCAGTAACAGCTTATCTGCTGTCAACATCGACGGTGAGCTCGGCATTTTCAATAAAATTGATCCAACTGGTTCCGCCAATAGGATGAAGCGTTCCAACATAAAGTACGTGAAGTTCCAACGCGTATCAACACACTGAACCAACTTGAGGTCGCTAACCCTTTGTAGCTCAGAAGCAGCAACTGTTGATTGCTTAAAGAAGGTTACAATCGTTTTAATCTTTGTCCCCAAAACTTTTCCATCGTCGAAGTCCATCGTATGAGTAGCAACCAAATTCAATGTGTGGGCAAAGCACGGAAGATGTTTATCGGAACCCAATGTATCGTGAACTGCCTTCACGATGTTTGCTCTATTGTCTCTCACCATCACAACAACTTTGTCTTTATCGATGTGCCAATCCTTACTTATATTTTCAATCCACATCTCCAAGACCTCAGTTGTGTGTCATTCCGTTACTTTGGTTACACCTATCATTGTGGATCGCAGTTCTCCTTCGAACTCGTAATGTGCTGTCATTCGCAAATAACTCACGATGTTCAATACATCGGTCCAGAGATCACACGTGAGTGAAAAATGTTGGACGGTTTTAAGTTTATCTTTTGCAACAGATGATAAGTACTCGTATTTCTGTTCCATGTATGCAGTGACAGATTTTCTTCCCGGGACATTGTACAGAGGGACTGTTATCGCCAAAAGATACTTGAAACCTTCTTTTTCGACAATATTAAAGGGCATATTATCTTTTGCAATCATGAATAGTATGGCATTTCTTATGCCTCCAGCTTTTGATCCTCCGTCTGCAAAAAAATATTTTTTCAAAATATGTAATCGAAATTGCCTTATTAATGACACGTAATATAAGAACGAAAGGACAAGCATTAAATAAGAAATTAATTCTACGTTCAAGAATTGTTTGACAACACAATAAGGGTTATCCATGAAAAGATGTTAGTTATATAAAAATCGTTTATTTAACGAATTTCATTGTGATAACCGGAACTTTTTTCATATTGTGTTTTAACAAATTTTAAAACAATTATGCGATTTTAATCAGTGTGAACTCGCATTGTATGTGAAGAGATTCACTATGACTTCATCATATTCAATCTAAAAAATGTAAATTAGTATTTGGTAAGAATCGATATGTGAAAAAAATCATTACAAATGAAATAGGTTATATCAAGAATATTCATACTTAAAATTTGTTTCGTAAGCAATATCTTTTCTCTGTAAAAAAATATCATCGATTGATGATATTGAATAACTCATTAATTTTTGAAAGTATCATTCTATTTTTTTCTATTAGTATTTTATTTTATCCAAGGTCTGTTGTTTCTTTCGTTTATACCTGAAAAAAGAATATATTTCAAGCTGAGGATTCCACAGATTAGATTTCGTAATTGAAAGACGATAACACTAGTGAGTTTTCGGTTAAGACTTAAAGATAAATATTTTTTGGTTTTCTAACAGACTAATTACCATGATATGGATTTCTTTCGCTATGACTAATTACTATGATATGGATTTCCTTTACAAGAAACTATATAAATACAACTGATAGGCGAAATGTCGGCTAGGATCGGTCTGTGATTCTTTATATGAAAGAAGGCCAGTTGTTACGTTTCAATCCGGTATTGGATCCTCTTCAGAAATTCAATTTATTCACTATAATGCAGAACAATCATTTCTTAATGTAACAAATGTTGTCAATAACGCTTATTGTTTAGATAGACGAACTATGCGAGATATCGATGCTGTGTTCATTCGAATGTTTTTAGGTTACGTTACCTTGATTGTCAATGCGAAATCCTAATTGCACAATATGTTTCGGTTATTTGCGATTTACACAATGTTTCGAATTCCTTTACTTTTGTCGCGTAAGGAATGATAGTCACATCCGTCAAGAGTCAATGGTTGTTACTTTTGTCGATACGGAGTCGATTCTTTTGTCGACCGGTATAGACTGCAACGAAGAATTGTAATCGAGTCGTGTGTGGTGTATATGTCAAATTTGTAAATAGATTGTTTTTAGAGACTGCTCCAATATTTTATATGTAATAATTACCATTTAACAATCAGCGATGTGCCCTAATTTGAAAAGCTATTGTGGATAACGGAAAATATCTCGTAAATTCAGTGCGTATTCTCGATAATCACGTGCGGTCAATCACTAGTTTGATTCGCACTAAGACGCCATGTCGTGGCGAATTCGTTATTCAGTCAGTGCTGTATCTTCTAGGTGGCCGATCGAGAAGTGATCGGCCACCTAGTAGATCATATAACGTTTAAGTCCTTCGAAGAAGGCATTGTCTATAATGTTTCGTACTTTCCGGTACTCTTCAGACAGGACAACAATCCTGTGACACCATAGACGCTTAGTCTATTGTACGGTCTCCGCGAGACGCGATACTTCGCCGTTCTCAACGAACCTGTACGGTACTGATGAGTCGAAGACGAAACTAGCAACTGCAACTTGGTGACAGTATAAACGTAACCACAATGGTTTTATCCATTAACGTAATGACTCCGGCGACATTGTGAGCGTAATCGCATACCACATTGTTCGATCATATAACGTTTAAGTCCTTCGGAGAAGGCATTGGCTATAATGTTTCGTACTTTCCGGTACTCTTCAGACAGGACAACAATCCTGTGACACCATAGACCAGGGAAACGCAACTAAATTTTTTGGCGGGTCAAATGTAAAATTTAAAGTTATACCGCGGGCCGCAGCAACGAAATTTAGAACTCATATTTTTGCCTTCTTTGTATTACCCAGAAATCACCACGTGGAGGTGAGACAAATCAATTCCCTTTTTTAGTTTTTTGGGAGCTTTTATTTTTTTTGTTTTTTTTTTGTTTTTGTTTTGCAAAAGAAGATCTGCATATTCAGAATTGCATTCTCCAAGAAAAGCTCGGAGTAAGCGATGTTGTAATGCTGAATGAGATCTCAAATAATTGATAATTTTCATGACTGTATTCATGACACCTTTGAAATCATCCGAAAGCCTTGCGCAAAGAACTGCTTGGTGAATTATGCAGTGTAATGAAATGATTTTGGAATTGTTTTGCTTCAAAAGTGCTACAAAACCGTTTGCTTTCCCAGTCATTGCTGGTGCTCCATCAGTAACTACAGAAAGAATTTTTTGATACGACAAGTTATTATTGTTCATAAATTCTTGAAAATGTTGAAACAATATTTGACCAGTTGTGCGATCATGTAATGGTAATAGTGTCAAAAGTTGTTCTTTATAATTGTTATTCAGAATATAACGAACAAACACAGCCATTTGTGCTACATCGGATATATCTGTAGATTCATCAATCGCAAGTGAGAAAAACTGTATTTTAGAGAGATCGGCTAGCATATTTTCACGAACGCATCTTGCGCAAATTTCGGTTCTACGAATCGTGGAGTCACGAGATAGTGGAATTTTGCTAAATACTTGCGCAATTTCTTTTTTGTTATCGAAAACTGCATTTGAAACTTGTACCAAACATTCTTTGACTATTTCAGAATATGAAAATGGCACCATATGTTTAGCCAAAATCCATGCAACGCGTAAAGATGCTTCCGTGCATTTTTCCTGTTCAGACATTGAGCGTTTTATTATCATTTGGGAGCGCTCAAATGATGTACGAAGAGCATTAATTTTTTTAATTCTAAGTGAAAAACCTTTTGGAAAATCTTTGCCATATTTTCCTAAATGCTTTGTCTCGTAATGACGACTCATATTTGTTGCTTTGCACACAGCAACTGTTTCGTTACAAATTAAACATGTCGGTTTCGCACCTTTATGGGATGGAAGAATAAAGAAAAACTCTTCAGTCCATTTTGCTTGAAATACCCTATTTTCAAAATCGACCTTACGACGCTTTAGCTCAGACATCGTGAACAAAATGAAATAAAATGTTTTCAATCCGCAACCAAGTAGAATTAAAAATGACAGATTAATTACAGGGCGAAAGGATTTTTGACGAAATTGAAAGAGTCAATATCGTCGCTTACATACACAATCATCTTTTCATCGAAAATAATATTCTTTAGTAATGTTTGTCATTCGAAGAAATGCTGCAACAAAAACTAATTAAAAAAAGATAGTCCGATACTGCAACTGAAATTTAAAGTTGAAATGGGTCTCGACTCAATGAGTCGGTATTAGAGGAGATAACGCACGCAAATACCAATCGCGTAATACGATGCGCCTTAAATTTTAGATTGTTAGCTCGGTGGAAGTGAAACAAAAGACGATATATCTGCTCTACGTTCTGCCCAGTAAAGTCCTATATAAAGAGAAGCGACATCGAATCCCCACTACAGAACAGAGCTGCCAGATCGCGTGTAAAAGTTACCCCCTCTCTAGCCGCTTACGCGACCATCACACGATCATAGTAGCGCATGTCCGTGAGCGAGCGACGCACGGACATCTTCGGAAATAGCCGAGCGTGGCCGAAGGCGCCGACAGGAAATTTCGACCACGTTCGGCTCCTTCCGACGATGCCCGAGCTTCGCTCCCTCACGGACACGCGCTACTATGATTAGAGAGGGGGTAACTTTTACGCGCGATCTGGCAGCTCTGCTACAGAAGTCTGCGATTTCTACCACGCTCTCCTACTCCTCATACAGCCTGCTAGTGCTCGCACGGATGACGCTGGGGCCCGGGCGTGAGGTATTTTTCATTGTTCCGTGGATTAAGCTTGAACGTCGCGGGCCGGATTGGAAAGCCTCGCGGGCCGGATCCGGCCCGCGGGCCGCCAGTTGCGTATCCCTGGTATAGGGTATACACAATTATTCAAAAATAGTCATTTTTGGCGTAATAATATTTTTATTATTAATCAATAATTACAGAAACATCTTACTTGCTAACACTTGCATCACTTGCAGTGTAAGAACAGAAATCAGGATGATATTTATCGTAAAAACAATCTAAACACAAAACCGTACAGCACCATGCACATTTGATGACAACTACTGCCTTGCATGCACGCGGAATTTTTAGGAGCGATGCCGGAAAACACCGCTCGTTCAAATTCAAAAACATTGGTCTTTCTTCAACTGCAAGTGAAGTCTTTCTTCAACTGCTTTAAATGTGTCTCTGAATGTGACAGTATTGTTATGAGCCATTGTTGTTTTGTCTGTGTTTTCAGTATGCAGTTCAAAATATGAGGGAATAGAAATTCGTCTATTTATTTTACGAGGTGGGATGATCGGCGGGTCTAATATAAATGCGCGATAAAATCCCAATCGTGGGGATAAATCCCCACGATTCTATTGTTCTATACCTTTTATGACATTATTAAAAGCTATTGTAATGTTTGTGTTATTTTTACGTCCACCATGAACGAATATGCAGTTTTTAAAGTTAACGTGCAGAAGATTTTTATGTGAACTGTACTTACAGTCCCAATAGAATGGTCTGCGTATGCATCAGCTGTTTCCCTTTCCTTTCCTTTATTCGCTGTTGTGGTGACTCACTAGTAGCGGCTGAGGTGGTCTTTAGCGTGTATGTACTGTTCTTTCTTCTTCCTTCGCTGCATCATTTATGTGTAGGGTATGGTGTACTCTGTGTCGTGTTGATTTCGTTGAGTTCTGTAGTTTGTAGGTATGTGTCTCCTCTTTTTTTCTACTTCGTATTAATTGGTCTTTGATATAGCTATTTAATGGTTTTTTGTGTAAATTGTTTTCGATGTTTTACCCCTTTTTCACGTGTTATTTTTTTTTATTATATCTCTTTGCGGCGTGATTCGCGCCGATTTGAATTACGCTTCTGACACCAATGTGATGGATGGATTCGCGAGCGGTGAATAAATGGTAGTGAATTTTGACAATTTTGTATTTTTAAGTGAATTTGCGGAGAGCGAGCTCTTGCTGGTATGAGCGTCGAAGGAGTACTAATTTGGATATATGGGCGAAAGATAGAGTTTAGAAGTAAAGGGGATGTCACGCGCGCGGGTGATAAGGGGCCGTGGGACTGTGGAGTCAGCAGAGTTGGGGATTAGCAAGAAAGGAGATTAGGAGTAGATGAGAGCGGTGAGAAAGAAATGTGGAACCGTTACAAGCGCTTTGTCGTAAGTACTGTAACTCCTGGTATGTGCATTGAGCTTCGGAAAACGCATCCAGATCGATGATGTTGAACAACCGCAACGGATCTACAACATCGATTGCCTCAGCTCGAGACAAGGTATCTGCAACGATATTCTCCAGTCCTTTTACTACTTCCATCCTCGTAAATTGAATGATATAGCTTAAAATGCGATGTTGCCTTAGAGACATCTTATCGGCGTTCTGCTGAAATGCGTGCATAAATGGTTTATGGTCAGCATGGATACTCACGTCGTATCCCTCGATCTATGGCCGAAAATGTTTAATGGCGAAGTAGATGGCTGCCAGCTCTTGATCGTATGTACTCTCATTGGCCTCGACTACCGTCAACTTCCAAGAGAAAAATGCCAATGGCTGCCAATTACCGCCTTGTGCATGTTCAAGTACAACTCCGATTGTTGCGATTGATGCGTCCGCGGTATTGCGTAGTTCCACCTGTAGAGCAGTATAGACGAGTGGTGCGGCTTTGGTGAGTGCCTGTTTTGCGGCGTCGAAGGCTTCAAGGCCTTCCTTCAACGTTCGTTAATTTTACCGGCCGCTGGTCATTCTTCTTCACGTCGCTGAGTAACGCGTTTAAAGCAGCTTACGTGTTCGCCCCATCTTTCATATAACGACAGTAGAAGTTCAGCATCCCAAGAAATTACTGAAAAGCGATAAAAGTTTTGAGACATTTGAATTCCTGTATCGGTTTGACTCTCTCTGGGAGTGGACGTGAGGCTTTCGGTAAAATCTGGTGTCGGAGGTATTCGAACGATTAGACCCGACATGTGCATTGTTCAGGATTTATCGGCTATCAAAAATTTCGAAAGCGGCCGAATACTATACGGAGGTGCTCCTCATGTTGTCTCTCATTGATTGCTGCCACCAGGAGGTCGTCGAGATATGCGTGTACAAAATGCAAGCCGTCTAGCATCCGCTGTATGAATCTCCGAAACATCTCGGCTGCGTTAGAGACACCAAAGTCCATGACCAACTTGTAGCGGTTTTTCGACACATCTTCTTCACGAACCGGAATTTGGTGATATACTCTCTCCAGATTTATCTACCAAAAGATATTTCTCTCGTGGAACAGTGACGTATAGCCTAAAATATGCGCTATTATGTAGACGTTTGGAAGGGTCTGCGAGTTAAGACGCCTATGGTCGCAAATCCCCTTTTTTCTTGGACATCATATGTAACTCGCTCGTCCATGGACTTTTTGAAGAATAACAGTACCCCAAATCGATCATCAATTGAAATTCGCTTTTAGCGCAATGCAGGATCGATGAAGTCAGGTGACGAGCTCCCTCGTATACCGGTGGGTCCGTTATATCATTGTAGTGCACAATATTATGCTTGGCGGGGCTTTTCGCTGCGTTAGTGTCCACGACTTCCGGATCTTTGGCTAGGATGGTCACATATGGATTGCCTTTGTCCATAACGGATACCCCTGTAATTAAGGCTTCACGTATTAGACCTTGTGTTTTGATACCTGTTGTTTCATCGGTGATTTTAGGGGTTCGTATGTCTGCTAGTCCGATCGCGCACAGGAAATCTGCGCCAATGATGCCATAGGGTATTATATGCGACTATAAAGATCCACCGGAACTGCTTGCAGAACCTCAGTTCAACTTCGAGCGCTGCCTGGCTGTAAGTAATGATTTTCATCTGATTGGCAACGTATAGCAAGCCTTACCGATCTGATTTCTTTAAAAAACGAGCAGCAGCGACGATTAGGCCAGTTGTGCGGTCCTGTATAAAGAGTCTGCGGCACAGACTCGGTCCGTCTGTGCTCCCCGCGTGGACAGACGTTGCGCTCAGTTTCCTTCTTCCAACGAACAGGGTCGAGTGCCTTTGACTTGCGAGGTAGTAGCACAGCTGTGCAACACCCTGCGATGTTCTCTCCTCCTGATCTCGGCAAGCTGGTGTGCCTGCCCACCGTCGTGAGCGATATGGTGTTCATCGTCTTCCCTATCGACGTTGCTTAAGTCCGTCGTTGACCAAGCATTACAGAAGTTGCACTATGTTGCCCAATGTTTTTCGCATGTCGTTCCGCTCTAGTGACGAATGTCGTCACCATTCAGGTGTTGATTGCCACTGCCTGACTTCTACGATGGCAGGGATATTTGACCCCTGTGAAGCCTGTTAGACTCTGTCGGCGATGGGGGAAGACGTTTTTTATGTGCAGCCTATGAACCGTTCTTATGTGCAGTCCATAGGCCGCACATAAAAAACGTGTGCTCTGCGTCATCTCGTATGTATAAACAGTATTTACAGTCTGGCGTCTATGTTCATCTCATGTTATGTAGGCAGTTCCGGAAGTATCCGTGTCCTCTCAGGAACTGGGTTAGGTAAAAGCTTACCTTCCCAAATTTCCGCGCGGTTCATCGTCTAAGGTCTGTTATCAGACGCCTTGTCCATCTACCGCTTGTCTCCGTTGTCCATCGTACGTGCCAATCCGTCAGGGTCTTCTCCCTTTCGGTATTCTCGTCACGTTCGTAGATCCGTTTTCTTTCTGTGGCTAGTAAGTCTATAGGAATCACGCCCGTCATCACCAGGACCGACTTTGCCGAGACGGTCCTCTAGGCGCACGTTATCCTTACTGCCCCCTGTCTTTGTACGTAAGTCACCGTTTTTCTGTATTTTATTATTGTTAGTGCGCCCGTCCAAACCTCGGCGCCATACAAAAGGATTGAATGGGCTGCCGTCATTAGCAGCCTGCGTATAAACGATCTAGGTCCGTGTGTGTTTGCCATGAGGCGGATAAGCGGAGTAACCTCCGCCGGCGCCCGCTCGGCTGTCCATTTTATGTGCGGCCAGAAGGTGAACGTCGTATCCAGGATCACCCCTAGATACTTCGCTTCTCCCTTGGTCACCATTCCATCGCCACTGTCGTTGGAATGATAGTTTACATTGGTTATCTCATGAGTATTAGAATCTCTGTCTTGTGTAGAGCGAGAGTCCGTCCGTGCTCAGTCATCCACTTGTCCATCCGCCTCATCACTTGGTTCAGTGCCAGCTGGCCCAGACCCGCATTGCACTCCACGATCACCGCCGTCACGTCGCCAGCGTAAGCGATCAGTGATGCAACTCACGGCATCTCTAGCCTCAGCAGGCTATCGTACGTCACGTTCCATAAGTCTGGTCCCAAAATAGATCCTTGCGTGACACCCGCGGTGATACTACTCGTCACCTGTCCGGCTTCTGTTTTGTACATGATTCGCCTGTCCTTGAGGTAGTCCGTCAGTATCCGGAGGAGGTAGGAGGGAATCCGGTAAGTTCTTTCTTGCGCGAACCCCCCCCCCCCCCCCCCCCCGCCCCAAGGATATTCTCACACCTCACCGAATTGAAGAAGTTTCTCACGCCCAGCGTCACCAGTATTGTTAAAGGCCTTGCCGCATGCCAAGCCTCGTCAGTCTTTTTAACCGTCTCGACTTTGCGTATTGCCCCTATTGTAGATTATCCGTTGCGGAAGCTGTGCTCGTTTTCGGACATACCCCCGGCCGCCCTTATCTCGTCAGTTAGTCTCGGTCTTAGCAGGAGTTCGGAAATTTTTCCCGTCATGTCCAAGAGAGTCAGTGGTCTATAGGAAGACGGTATATGAGGCTCCCCTTTTCCTTTACTAAGGAGTATCAGTTTAGCCGTCTTACAGCGCGTGCTGGACGTCCCTGTCCTAAGACATTCGTTGTAAGTGCCGAGGAGTATCCCCGGCCTATGGCGAACCATCAGCGACCATCCGTCCGGTCCAGGTGATATTCTTGCCTTCAGTGAGGTCGTAACTTTAATAAACTTCTCCTCAGTGAAGATGGGAACCTCTCGTCGGTCGTTTGCCTCCACCTGCTCCGTCCTCAGGGGGTGGGTTGGGAAGAGTTCGTCTACTATCAATCCTTGGACGTCGCGTCTTTAAGTCCCGGTGGGCCTTGGGCCCCGATTCTCTGGGTCATAATTGTGTAGCCCAGGCCCCAGGGGTCCGGGTCCACCTCCTCAAATAATTCTTAGCAGCAACACTTCTTTCTCTGTTTAATGGCATTAGTCGGCGCCTTCTGGCCCGTTTTGTACTCAGTCGTAAGAGCAAACGGCCACAACCTGTGCTTTTCCCGAGCCCGGTACATCTTCCTCTTCACGCGGATACAGAGGCGCCGCAGTTCGGCAATGTCGTCTGCTCACGAGTATGTCGCTCGTCTGTATTGTTTAGTGCTCTCGCGCGGCATCAAAACTTTGCAGAGTTGTCTTGCCAGCTGTAGCTTCTTGTCCACGAGGGCGTTGTGTTCCGTCGCGATTTAAGGAAGCAGGAGGTGTGTTTCCTCGTATCTGTGTATTTTTCCCTGTAGTATTATCACGCCCCTGTCTTTTTTCTGCACTCCTCCAACGCAACCCAAAAGACCGCACACGCCCCAGTACCCGGCGCGTGCGGAGTGCTATTGTGTCCTCCTTCAGAGCACAGAAGGCATGTTGGTTCCTGTCTACAGTCCTTACCGACGTGGTCTGTGTTGCTACATCTCCAGCAGTATTGTCCCCAGTCCCTTCCGTTGCAGTTTGTCCTAGTATGTTCATAGCCGAGGCATTTGTAACATCTTGTCACGGACTGTTCGTGATGCTGGCCTCCTGGCCGGACATTTACAATGAAGGTCGGCCCCCGCAGGGACGCAGCTTATGATTCCTCGCCTGAAACAGGCACACGCAACGATCTGTCCATCCACTACCCAGCGAGAAACCGACCCCGAGAGCTGGCAATGGAAAAATCCTTTGGCTGCCGCTGGTGTGCTTAGCGGCGAGAGCAGTTGGGCTACAGCGACGTTCGACGCGCACCGACCGGGATCACGGGGGTCACGGTGCGTATCGCCTCGAACCTCGGTGCACTCACGGGAAACCTCGAGAAGGCCTGCTCCCTGTGTTCCGCCCGAACACTAGCCCAGATTTATGAAAGGGAAGGACGGATGGGTTGGTGGTAGTGCGGATTCTGTGTATGTATGTCTATTGCTGTGTGTGTGTGTGTGTGTGTGTGTGTGTGTGTGGGTATGCTTCTTGTGTTCCATATCAGGCGGTGCTTGGATTGCCGGGACGGGAGGGTGGTCCGCGAAGGTTGCGGACCCACCCATCTTTCACCGGGGGGTCCGACAACCCCCCCGACTAGGCATCGGGCGAGGGGTTCTCGATCTCTTCTTCCTCGCCACTATTGGCATACGCAACAAATGCTTTCTACTAGGTAGATCTGCCCAGCTTGAAGTCAGGACTGGAAAAACCCTTAGGCTACCACCAACAGCGGTGAAGAGAGGCAGTTTTGCTACACCGGCGCCCGACGCCGATCCACAGTCGCCACCGAGGTGGGCGCGGATCTGTTCCAACGACGGTGCACTCACGGGGAACCACGGGAAGGCCTGCCCCCTGTATCTAGCACAACCTAGATTTCGTTCAAAGTGGGAGAGCCGTGGCTACTCCCTTGCTCCTCTTTAGTCATTATCCGGCACGGGGGCGTCGATGTCCGGTGACTTCACGCCAAGCGGAGCGGAGGCACCTAAAGGCGTTCAGTGTTCCCGCTCTCCGACAAGGCGAGACGAGTTCGACTGAATGCAGTCAAACCCGTGCAGTGCGTTCAAGAGGAGTGCCCCGCGATCCAAGAAAGGGGACACTCCCGTGTGCAGAGGCAACTCTCAGCAACACTGCCTACCCACATATACACGATGTGGGGCCTAACAAGGTCTGTGCTCGGGGGGACCCACGAGAAGGAGGTTGCTTGGCTCTCCCCCCGTCTGCTGACCGGACAGCCCACTACTGTGCCCCCCCCTCCACCCACCGCCAGGTACTATATTTTGGCTGACAAGGGGACCACCAGAATTGCTAATCACCGATTTTTATGAGCTGCAAGTATGTTATACAGGGGACCCCCCCCCCCCCCCCCCCCCCCCCAGAGTACCCGGCTGCCTGCTTTCAGCCTAATGCGCTTTAGTTTTCGAGAAAATTGATTTTTAAATGTTATGTGATGCTACCCTACCCGTACCGTTAAACGTATTTCAACGGAGTCAACGTAGCGTAACGGTTAAGGTTTCCAACTATAACTCTACCGGAGCGTGTTCCGGCCATGCTATTGTAATTTTTATTCATTTTTTTTTTTTTCAATTTTATAGTACAGGATATCACCGAATAGTAATATATGCAAAATTATTCAAAAATAGTCATTTTAGGCGTACTAATTTTATTATTAATCAATAGTTATAGAAACATCTTACTCGCTATTGTTTGCATCGCTTGCATCACTTGCAGTTTGTAAACAGAAATCAGGATGATATTTATCGTAAAAGCAAGCGAAACACAAAACCGTAGAGCATCGAAGAGGATACAACCGTATAGGTTAATAATAAAATTACTACGCCAAAATCATTATTTTCGAATAATTTTGCATACCCTATACTATTCGGTGATATCCTGTATCATGAAGCTGAAGAAAAAGCAGAAAAAACTCCAATAGCAAGATTTGAACACGCCCCGCCAAAGTGGTAGTCGGGAACCTTGACCGTTAAGCTACGCTGACTGGGTTGAAGTATAACTAATGGCACGGGTAGGATAGCATCACATAAAATTTCAAAATCCATTTTCTCGAAAATTAAGGTTGTTGTGGGGTCTAGCCATCGGGGGTGAAGCATGAGGGGGGTTACCAACTGCTTGTCGTCAAATTATCGTCGTATTTAATATCATTTTTCAAGGAAAAAATCCACATAAGTTTACAAGAATATGCATTTTTGGCGAAGTTATGGTTACAGGAATTATTTCTATTAGTTTATGGCATTCTTTCGATAATTCTTTAGAGACCAATTATTGGAAGACGAACTGGCAACAACGTAAATCATGACCCACGATAACTGCTTGGGTTGACAGCAGTGTCGGACAGCTGTCATATACCCGCTCCGTTCTTAACCGTAAAAACGAAGTGTCTGTTTATCAACCATGAACATAGGCCCCGGGAAAAAATTCTTTCGTTGGAAAGGGTCGCTAAGGTAGGGAGTGCTTGTGACATCTACGATGTTGTGGTGTTTCCGAAGCCTTATATCTTGTGTGCACAATTTTTGAAAAAATTCGCGATTATAATCATTAGTAACGTTGAATCGATACTGTAAATTATTATTTTCAAAGCACCAAAAGTTAGTCCGATATTTCATTTAACTGTACCTGTTTTTTTAACTCCGTGTCATCGTTTTCTCAGCAGATATATATAATTTACTGAAAAATGTTCGAAAAATTCATATAGACATAACGTGATAAGCACACCAAATGCTCCAAGTTTGCGATTTTTTTTCTAAATAACTATACTGTGGATTGTTTTGAAATTTGACAGATTGATTAGTGAATGGATCATGAACGTTCATACAAAATTTCATCTCAGTGACATCGTTTCGACCTGACCCCACAACAACCTTAAAGGGCATTATAATGAAAGCCGGTACCCGGATAGTCAGAGGGAAGGGGAGGGCGGAGGAGCTCCCTGTATAATATACCTGAAGCCCATCAAAATCGATGATTAGCAGTTCTGGTGGTCCCTTGTAAGAGCCATATTTTGCCATAATTTTCTGTGTATCTGCTAATTTTTAACGTGATCGGTTGCTTAGTGCGTACTGGACTGCTCATCGAAATTTCAAACCGCACGTCGCATGTAACACTGAATCTTAAAACGTGTGCCCACTATACCGGATCGTGCACATGACCGTACTAGGAACGTGTCAGCAAAACAATATTTTGTATATTGAAAAGTAGACTATGCCCACTAGATCGTTCCGTCACACCGACCAACACCGTCGCGTGCTATGCATGGTCCGTCGAGAATTGTCGCGAAAATATAGCACGTGACGGTGTTCGTCGGTGACGGAACGGTTTAGTGGGCATAGTAGACCGTATTGTATTTCTTTCTGTGCCTAATACGTTCACACGCCGGTCACGGTATGATTCGGTGTAGTGGGGAGACATCTGTAGGTGCGGTGATACCGCCGGAACGCTGAGTGGTACTGCTCGCGGTAGCCCATTCCGTCCATGTAGCATTCCACCCGATCCGGTACTATACGCTCCAGAATTTTCGGAAAGTAAAACAGTAGCGGGAATGGTCTATAATATCCTGCTGTTATCGGCCCTTTCACCTTCAGAATCGGGCATATGAGGGCACGCTTCCAAGTCACCAGAAAGACCGAGTATATAAGCAGCTGATTGACTAACGATAAGTGCAACACCAGATGTTTACCTATATTCTATCGATACCTACAACCTCGGTGGATATCCGCGACAGCGTTGTACGCAGTATCTCCGGTATCACGAGGGTAAAGTAAAACGTGCGATGGTCGAATGGGTTCCCCTGGCAATTGGGCCTCACCCCCCGCGTCACTGAAGAAACAGAAGTTTAGCTCCTCGAGCGACATGGCTAACTCCGCGGCGAGCGCCACCCAAGCAGAATACCGAGATTCCGCATCGTCCTCCACGTGTCCGCAGATCGTCTCGCCACTAAAAAGAAACACGTTTTGTCATAGTTTTCCCTCACGGTTGTTAGTTTCCATTGCAACCTCATTTCTCATGCGCTGAAAATGCGCTTACAAATGTGGCGGCTTACCTATTGCACGACGCAAGCAATTTCACCTTTGGATACGTTCATGCAGCTCCTGTGTGAGCCACGATACTGGTTGCCTGCGAACGCTCACCTCCCTTAGGGGTGCATGCACGTCGAAAACTTCGACGAAAGCATCCGTAAGCATCCCCACCTTCGCATTTCCAAGCAGTTCACTGTAGAACGAGTGCCAGTCACACCGCAAGATCCCGCAAGAGTTAATTTTCCTTGACGGCACTGTAGTTGCGACGCACAATTTTCTCTGGACATCACCGGGATATCTTTACATCATATTTAACATGGGTTCAATCATTCTTCGATAGAGACGACATCGGATACTGCCCGAATCGGGTGCCTTTTCCAGAGACGGAGCATTAGACGCAGTAGAACATCACGCAGCAATGACCCATTTACATCCATGGATTTTAACAAGAACATGTAACAAATACAGTGTTGAACAAAAGTATAGTCCTCACCTTTTCAACCTAGTACTGTAGTATTTTTACTTGTCTTGCAAAATCGAGTATTTTTCCTTGAGGCGAATATGTGTGAAGTGCGCTGAAGTTAGACTATCGATGCCCTATTGAAGTCCTATCATGGAGAATTTTGACTCGAATGAATTGGTATTTGAAAAAAAAGTAATCGAAAATAACCAATATTTGGTGATTTCTCAGTAATTCAACATTCTTAAATGATTGTGTATTTCGTTAGACTTGGTAAATCGCCGTAGGGGCCAACTTTTGTCCAAGAAACGATCTTTATGTGGTCAGATTATCTGCACATTACACTTGTCTGTGTGCGAATGCCATGTACTCGGTGGTAAGTGTAAGGCACATGCAACTACAAAAAAAACTACAATGCTCATGATGTGTCTGACATTTCTCACTACACCATGCAACTCGTCACTTTAAAACACATTGGATAGTTCTCCAGCTCAATCCTGAAGGATCAAAAGGTTCACTATAAAGACACGTGTGAATTATTACAATGTTAATTTTTTCTGTTAATTGAATACTGCATCCACAAAATAGTGTTTTTATTAGTGTTGATACAAGGCGCAAGAATTATATACCATTTCAATACGATACATCGACCACAGACACCTCCGAATTTTCAATTTCTCGCTCCATCGTAATTTTCACAATACCAATGAACGGTCTCCCGGATTGCACGATCGAAGGGGGTGAACTGAAAATCCGGAAGATACCTTCGTAGCTTAACGTTGCTCGCAGTCTTCTTGTATTGACCATCCGCGGCCGACGTGTCAAAGCTTATTGTTCCTTTGAAGCCGAACGCACTTGCGATTACTTCGGCCACTTGCTTTATCGTTACTTCCTGGCTCTCATCAACTATGAAAAAGATTGCAATATAAATCGGCTCATCGAAAGACAAGTTTTAAGACGTTCGTTCTTGTAACAGTACAGACAGAATTTTTACCAGACAAAATGATCGGCTCGACGGAATTATATTCTCGAAGGACCCAGATGAATAGTTTTGCCAGATCCAAACTGTAGATAAATTGTCGACATGGCTTTCCAGAACCTAAAACCTCGAATATTTTGTTCTCCGTATTACCTGTAATAAAAAACTAAATACGAGTCGAAAATACCATTATAGAAGCAGTGATTTATGTGGAAAGTAGGTTCATTCGGATCCCTTTTATCTCACCAGTTCTCGTCAAATCATACAATTTTCTCATTAATCCTGGGATAACGTGACTGACGTTCGGATCGAAATTATCGTGAGGGCCGAATACATTGCACGGAATTACGCTCGTATAAAGTCTTTTGTGTTGTTCGTAATATCCATGATTCGCTACGTCAATTAGCCGCTTCGCATAACTATATCCATAATTTGATGGATGTGGCGGACCATTGTGTACCTAAAATGGATACGTCACCAGTCGAAGCCTATTATATTTATCACGGACAAGCGACGAAATGAACAAATGATATTATCGTTATGTCTCGTATAATATTCACCATAGTCTCGTCGATGGGATAAGTCGTTTTATCCGGAAAAATACAAGTCGATAGGCAAGACACGACTTTAATGACATTTGTTTCGTGGGCGGTTTGCAACACGTTATCGTTTATATGTATATTTTTTCGCTGCGATAAAAAGACAATGGATTCCATATTTATTCTCTTGAATGTTCATGAAGAAACGAACGACAGAAAACTTACTAAAAAATCCAAGTTATGAGCCATGTTGTGAAATAATCCGCCAACCATCGCGGCCAAGTGAATCACATGTGTCGGCTTATATTGTTCAAACAGTTTTACGGTGCTCTGTTTGTCACTGAAAAAATAGTTCGAATTAGAATTGCATATTCAATTCCAGTCAATTTAGTAACACTAATGCTATTTTGATCATCACACGTGGGGATAATAGTACATTCCTCAAGTATATAGGTCCAATTGGATAAGACAATATTTTAAATGTCATAAAATATATGACCACATAGATGTCTAATGTAAGTACTTTCTGTGCATGACAGTTTTTTCTTCCGTGTTTTGCAATTGAAAGAAAAAGTTCTTAACGAATTTAGTTTCGTTCGAGCAAACAGAAGATATACTAGGTGCACAAATAAGTTTCCGGGTTTTTTTATCAATAAAAAATCGACAATTTGAACACAAATGCAAAGAATGATTTCTTCGAAGTATTGGCCCTCGCTGTTCACACGTTTTTCCCATCTCTCGAGCAATACATAAATCCCGCGACGATAAAAGGACGTATCTTTTGACTGAAACCATTCCGACAACCAATTTTGAACTGCCTCATAACAGGCTAAGTGTAGCCAACCCAAGCCATGCGCTATCGACCGGAACAGGTGGTAGTCCGAAAGGGCCAGGTCTGGCGAGTACGGCGGGTGTGGTAGCAGATCCCATTTGAACGGTTTGATGGTCTCCTGGACCATGGAAGTGCAATGGCACGGAGCGTTATCCTGCTGCAATGAAACACGCTCGTCTCTCGTATCCCATTCTGGCCGTTTTTTCGAGCAATACGGGGTTTAAATTAATCAGCTGTTGTTGGTAGCGATGCCCATTGACAGTTTCGCCAGGTTTTATCAGCTCGTGGTACACAATTCCTTTCTGGTCCCACCAAACGCAGAGCATTGTTTTATTTTTCCGAAGCGATTTGGCCGTGCCGGTGATGTTGATACTCCACCAAGTGAATGCTGCGATTTTCTGCATTTGGGGTTCTCTAAATATATCCATTTTTCGTCGTCAGTAATAATTCGATGCAGGAAACTTTTTCTATTGTGCTGCAAAAGCAAAATTTCGGAAGTGGCTCTTCGATTTTCCATTTGTCTCTCAGTCAACGCATGCGGAACCCACTTTCCTTCCTTTTGAATCTTTCCCGTGGCGTACAAACGTTTGGAAATGCATTGCCGAGTCGCGTTTAATGTCACGGCAAGTTGATCTTCCCTTTATGTATCATCTTCGTCCAATAACATTTACAAATCGGCGTCCTCAATCGTTTGCGATCTTCCCGAGCGCTCCTTATCGCCGGTATCAAAATCGCCACTTCTGAACCGCTTGTACCACATGTTGTTTTCGATCCTGCATGGTAACCATAGGCCTCCTCAAGTAAGCGACGTGCTTCAGCAGCAGTTATTTTCAAGTTGAAGCAGAAAAGCAATACTTTCCGCAAATGCGGTTTTTCGACACAGAGCTTGACATGGTAAAGGTTAAAAAAAGGTCGTTGTGTTACGATACGTGTTGATATTATCACTGGGTATTCTCAACAGATGTCCAAGCTATACACAAAGCCAATTTCAGACCTGTATGCCGAGTACAAGAGTCGCTAGCGGCATCCATGTGTGAAAACCGGGAACTTAGTTGCGCACCTAGTATAAGGGACTTATAATATTTTGTTTTATTTTTTTCGACATTGTTTCAGTGTTCCTGTAATAAGTTAACGAAAACCTATTCCAAGGCTAATTGTAAGAATATGCCGAGTGTCCCATTCGGAAGGTATAAAGCATACACATGGTACGCTACCGCTGCATTCGGATATATTAAACATATAAAAATGATTGATAATGAGATATCATGGAGCATTGGATAAAAAATTTGATCACTACGGTGCCCAAAATATGTCTAACCGATTTCGTGGCTACAATTGAAATAAGTTTATGAGTATTGAGGTGCCGTGAAATTATAAAAACTAAATTATTATGATATCAGGTAAAATAAGTTTTATTCGAAAAACAATTTACAATATAAGTCATAGAATATAAGTGAGCTACCCAATAATATTTCCCGAAAATTTGATTAAAAAATATTCCCAATGGCTATCAGAACTTCACTTGAAACGCCGTTTGGAGAAACCCGTTCGCAGTTCCAGGAATAATTCCATCATTTATCTGAAATTAAAGAAAATATTCCATTAAAGTAGACACATCAAACGAGTCTTTTATCAGAGATAATTTAAAAAATGTTCATTTTTGGGAAAGTAATGATGATATGAAGGAAACAATAAGAATTTTTATGTTTAAATCAACATTGCTCAATCAATTACTTATAGCAAAAAACTAAAGGATAAATTGAAAACGTCCAGTCACGAGTACTAGATAGTAGTATCATAGTTAATTAATTATAATTTCACCCATAATGGATCAATAGTTTTAAAAAAATTTAAGTGTCGATTATAAAAAAGTCGTTTCGGGAAAATAACATTTCAAGTTTGGAAAGAATCGTATACTTTGTGACGAGGTGGAATCCTCCTCCTCCTTATAGAGAGATTAGTAGAACCATAATTCGACTCCGTAGAATTTTGCTACATTTTTCTAATCGAGGCGCCTTCGAATCGAGAAAAATCACTTTGCGATCGAGCAATGATCAATTAAGGGGGTATTACTGTCTAGAAGCTTGTTTTTCAAGTATTTTTTAGGAATTAGTTTTGCGAAAACTAGCAAACCTACAATTCCTGCGTTTTTGATGCATAATAAAACATGTTTCAACTAACAACATAAATTTGTATGAAACATTTTATTGAAATCTATACAACTTATGTGCTGTTATGCAGGTCATAGCGTGAGACGTTCGCCCAATGGGGCGGACGATTGTGGCGGTTCTAGTGGTCTGAAACAAAAAAACAACTTTTTTAAATCTATATGAACGTAGTTATCGTCTGAAATAAAACTAAGTACAAAATTGTTTATTGGCGCCGCAGCTGAGTAAAAATTAAAGTTTAACTTTCGCGGAAAATTATCAACTAAAACATGAGAGCAGTGTTAAAATATTCACGCTATTGCTATAATTCTAGTTCAGACTATACGTGAAGGTTTCCTCGAAATATGTGCAAACCCAAAAGGCAATCGGTCCAATAGTTTTTGAGATAAACGTCCACCGGATTTGAAAAATGTCATTTCGAGAAAAACGTGTTTAGTTTGTCATACATTTAGGACTAATACGGCTGAACATACACGGCGGATAACAACTAATTTAAGTAACTTACCCTTAATCAGCTATACCGAGAAAATAATGACCACCATCCTCAGCTTCAAAAAAAGGATATTGAGCCGCACTTGCTTCTCTATTGGTGGTCCACGCCTCTTTCGATGCGGTAGACTATCTGCCGCGCCCCAATGTACCGCAGCTTTTAAGCCTCTGTAACTGTGAGAGTTCTCCGAATTTCAAATTAACATTTTAGAGACACATTCTCAAAACCCTAAATTATAAAAAAAAAATGCAAAAAAACCGAATTTTTAAAGTTTCTAGATAGTAATACTCCCTTAAAACCAGTTTACTTTTCCCTCAATCATTATCGAGAATTTCAAAGTCCAGAGGCTCAGCGTTATTACTGCACGTGGTCATAACGGCTGGGGAAGATTTCGTCTGGATACATCGTGTTACAGCAGTGTGTACTGTTCCTACTTCGACAGTGAGCACAAAAGGCGAAAAAGGACGACGTTTCGCCACTACACAAGATTCTCTTCTATCTGGAAGGCAAGGGAAGAGAATTGTAGTGAAGGACTTACGACCCCGGTGCCGCATCTCCTTTCTATTCCGCGGGTTAGCCGGCATCCCGTAGCTAAGATAAGGGGCCATTAATAAATTCTTTCCTGGCGCTCAAGCAATTATTCTTTCAAGTTTTGAGAGTAAATTTAACAGTTATCGTTGAGGACCATATAATTGATCCCGCAAGGATCAAACCCGTATGGCAACAAGATAAGGGATTGAAATACAATTCCGGGTAAGTAGCGATATAATTTGATTCTCGTGTCACGTTCACTATTTAAGGGAGCTTTCCAGTGTGACAGCCCGAAAAATCGCTGTTTTTCGCGATTTTTTTTTTAAAGAAAAAATAATCTAATCGGTCTGGCTTTTTTTTGTATATTAATTGGGTATTGAAGAATACAAAACAATTTTTTAAAGTGTAAGCATCCACACAGGATAGGGGTTCGAACAATATTTTATTAAGGATAGAGATGATATAAAGATTCCAGAACTGAACATAAGAACTAATACAAAGAATTCGTCTACAAGAAATCGCAGGCTACAAACATCGACGCTCCTCTCGCTCACGCGGTCGCACACGCACTCCCCGCCCTTTCGGCTCTCTCGTCACTCTCCCTACTCCTCCGCCGACAGCGCGCCTCATGGCCGACTGACCCGCTCTCACGCGCGCGAAACTTTGAACTTACAAAAGATCGATTTATTTATTAATTAATATCTATAAAAATGATGAAACAATTGTTGCAGAAAATGCACTTGGATGTGGTGTCCACGTTGGGGGTCACAATTTTGATCTGAAACAAAAAACACAAAAAGATTATTGATCAGTATATAATTGGCTTTCGTGCTATGGAGGCTTTTTTTTTTTTTTTTTTTTTTTTGCAAAAATGGCGCCGTTTTGAACAAAAAGTATCGATTTTAGCATTTTATTTTGGCAGTTTTTTTTACAAAAAAATAGGAAGATGTCAAAAAAAAAAAAAAAGCTTCCATAGCACGATAAACAATGACGTTAAGAATATTGTGTAAAAAATTCAACTCGATAGCTTTAAAACTCTGCCCTCCAAGTTGGACACCGTTTTGAAAAATGCTGTTTCGAGAAAAACGCGTTCAAAGTTTCAAGTGAGGAAATTTTAGGTAAATCGTTTACTTACGGTCAATCAGCGATGCCAGCTCCATACAATATCCCTTCAGGGAATATTCGGAAGAGTGTATACTATTCGATAAAGCAAAAAAAAAATCGATTTTTTGAAAATTTCACACTGGAAAGCTCCCTTAAAGCTGCTACGCTGCTACGCACTATTTAAAGAAAAAATTCTCGGAGTCCGCCAAGTTTGGTCGTATCACCTTGGGCAACATTATATTTGGTTGGTAATAACTAAACTTCTTGTCATAGAAAGAACAACTTATTTCCATAAACGTATGAAAAAATATACTCCTTGTATTAAACTGTTTGTTTCTTTGGTGGCGTCCAGAGTAGTGACGAAAATTCAAGTCGAACATCACACGGTAAACATTCACTTTGTTTATCATCCGTCTAAATGAATGAAATCAGTGAACAATGGCGGTAGTAGAATCATTTACTGAGTTGCTTGCTAGCTCTACAGATTAAGTTACTAATTGTACGAGGATGAAAAAGGTAACTTATTAAATAATTCGTTTAATCAAAATTTAATTATTCTACAATATTAAAACATGATTGGCCCACTTTTTTTTACCATAAAAGTTCAATTGCCTTATTACAGGAGTGTTTTTTTGATTATTCATTTGTGGGTTTGATCATTCAATTGTAATTTATTAACTTAACCGATGAAATGAAACGGGATAAAATGATTGTGAAATTACTCTCTTCTATCGAAAACCCAACATGGAGAGCAAAATGAAACAGTGGTCCCCCATTTTTGAGTGAACACTATTTCGTCTTGCTCTGCCATGCCATTTTTCGAGAACATGGAATGCAAAATTATGGAAATAAATAGAATACTAGCGATTATGAAATTTCGTCGCACGTGACAGTTTATATATTACAAATGCATATAGATAAATACATCTTAAATTGTAGGTAAACCACAGATACATTTTGCACTCACACATATTTCAAATATTTCCTGACATGGATTCGACATACCTCCGATCCTACATATAATTAATATAAACGAGACACATTTTTAAATGTATTTTGTCACTACTGACATGTTGAGATTACATGACTAGGCAGTTATGTAGTCAAAAGTTTCAAATATCACCGTCTAGTTGTTGACCACAAAATTAACTGCCAGTAGCATACTTGTACTTGATATTACTCCAAATAGAATCGCATGTGTGTCCAATAATGAATTGCTAAGCATAGAGCAATTACAGAAATATTATATTAGACATAATGGTCGGATCGTTTGCATCTCCTGCGCCTCCTGATTAGCTTCTTGATAAACCCCCATCCCAAATCGATCAGCAAGGAAAAGGCCCAAAGAAAAATGGACGTGAGAGGCTAGCACCATAGCGCACACATTGCAAACTCGCAATCAGTGGTAAATGAAAATTTGTGATAATAAAATACTACATAAAAGTTAAAACACGTTGGTTTCACGAAACTATGTTCTTTAACTGGCCAGAAACATAACTTCGACCGATCGTCATCGAATCACTTAAAATTTCAATTCTAGTTTCAAAATTACATACTTCAGAAAAATAAGTAGGGATTTTACGTTTCGTTGAAAACTTTTTTTTTATCAGTACTTATTTTCTAAGAACGAACTATTTTGTTCGAAATATGCACCAATTTTGCGAAAAAAAAAATATTTTTATATATGTGTAGATTAGACTGTGCCATTTTTGGGCAACTTTTTTTTTCTTCCTACTAACAGGCTTTAAACTTATAAAAAGGTAAAAAAAGAAGCCTGTATAAATTTTAGCTCAAAATATTAATATTTAGAGGTCGCTTAAACACATCTCTATTTCCCATTTAAATAACACGGGGAAAAAAAAAATTTCTGTCGGAATTTTATAACACGGTCATGGCATATTCCACAAACAAGCTGCCGGCAGATTCTTATGCAGAATTGAATGCTCTACAAAAAAGCCCTCTTATACTTTTTTGATAAACTTAGCCATTCAAGGGATATTCAAGTTCAAAGTTCAAAGTGTATGCAAATTCATCGTATTTTGTTAATATTACAGCAAAACTATCGACTATTGAAAAACATCAAATGACTTTTGTGTAGATTATTAAATTTACTATCCAAATTCTTTAATGTATAGTTAATAAATATTGATAGATGGTTTTTTAAGACTATGACACTTATTTTTTGCCAGAAAACCTGTCCTCTGTAATAAATTATGAAATATTTATAATTTTTAATAAATAAATTTGTTTTAAAAAATTTGAGGAAATATCGTTTTTCTCTGTTATTGGAAACAAAGAATGATATTTTAGTCGCGAGTATTTTGTCCAATTTTTATAGATGTATTGCGACAAGTACTGGCTCAGAACCAGTTTTCTGGCAAAAAATAAGTGTCTAAAGTCTTAAAAAAAACCATCTATAAACATTTCTTAACTATAAATTAAAGAATTTGGATAGTAAATTTAATAATCTACACAAAAGTCATTTGATGTTTTTCAATAGAGTCGATAGATTTGCTGTAATATTAACAAAACACGATGAATTTTCATACACTTTGAACTCGAATATCCCTTGAATGGCTAAGTTTATCAAAAAAGTATAAGAGGTCTTTTTTGTAGAGCATTCAATTCTGCATAAGAATCTGCTGGTAGCTTATATGTGGGATATGCCATGACCGTGTTATAAAATTCCGACAGAATTTTTTGTTTTCCCTGCGTTATTTAAATGGGAAATAGAGATGTGTTTAAGCGACCTCTAAATATTAATATTTTGAGCTAAAATTTATACAGGCTTCTTTTTTTACCTTTTTATAAGTTTAAAGCCTGTTAGTAGGAAGAAAAAAAAAGTTGCTCAAAAATGGCACAGTCTAGTGTAGATTCTTCTCTAGCCATTTGTATGTGGGTTTCATTAATTTTATTGTCCTTGTTCGAAGTAAAAAAATTGTGGAATATTTTTTTCCGGCCGTGAAACACCTTCCATGATGGTTTGACTTTTAAATTTCTCGCCATTTCAAATAATAAAATAGACAATATATTTTTATACGTTCCAAAGTGGCTCTTTAAATACATTATGTATTCCTTTTATTACATGCCACCAAAAAAATTGTCGGAGTTTTATTTCCGTTAGATTTTTTTTGTTTATAGTAAAGAAGAACAATACCAGTTCGCCTCGGAAGTTTGACGTTTTGGTAAAAAGTTTGTCATTTTTAGAAAAATCATAATCTTATGAAACCCTTTGCTCAGTCTGTTCATAATGCAATATACTAACGCAATATTGTTCTATTCCCATTTCAGATAAGTCGTTCCGACGACGTCATAGTCACTGCAAGCAAAAACAATCGCTCTCGGAGACGAGATATATTTCTTTAATTTTTCAAGTTTTGCGTTTATACCCGTACTTCTGGACATGTACTTTTTGATAATATTGTGCGAATTGTAATTAATACTTATTAAAACGATACAAAAATTTCTTAAAAATTTTGATAGAAGATTTACGTGGTATGAAAGATGAGTGCAGATCGTGGACCAGTATGGTTCACACATTAGTTAATAATTATATTTCGATACATATGGAAGAATATTGCTTTGACTTTTATATGAAAAACCGACACAAACTTTCCAGACAACTGAATAGTTAAGTTAACTGTCCTCTCAATCGATGAAAAATCGTGATAAAATGTAAGCTCTACTTATTAGTTTTTATCCAGTTTATACAACTTTTATATAAAACATACATAATTTTATATGCATACGAAAAGTGTATTGTAGATCAAACATAATATTAACCTTTTACGCTCGAGGCACTTTACTCACCACTTAACCATTTTGCTACTATGGTTCGCTATAGTCACCAGCCACAAGCTGACACCAACACATAATGGGTGACTATAATCACTGGCCACAATATAGCAGCTATACATAATGTGTTTATTCTATACAAAGAATGCAGCAGCAAGGCCCTCCATAGCGAAAAAGCTAAAAATGGTCAGTGGAGAACGACCTATCAAGTGCAAACGGTTAATAACAGTTCTCTATTTTTATAGAATACACACTCATGAGAAGTTACACATGTTTTCTCAACATAATAGCTCAGATTTTCGAATCATAGTGCATACTTTTACATAAGAATCTTAAAAATGTTTTTTATAACAACATAACAAGTCTGTCTACGAGAGATCAAAGCACAGAAACGTATTTAAGACAAACGTATTTTAGAACAATTGCTACAGAGCTACAAACCTGAGATCAGCATCCTTGGAACCAACAAAAATCCATTTCTCATCAGGTCTTGAATCAGTAGAGGTCACCGCTTGTATAGCTTTCCCAACCAGACCTGATCCACCAGTAACCAAGATAACTTTTTGTTCAGTCGACATATTGATAAACACGAATACAGTACCTAAAAAAGAGTTGTAGAATTAGAAACCAGCCGATATTGAAAAATATATATATAATGTATATTCTAATGGATGAGTGCTGTTTATAACATATTATACATATAAACCAATTTCTATAACAATATTAAAGTTTTCATTAGCTTCATGAAGAAACAATCATAATGTAAATAGTAAACACTGTTACATACAAAATTTAAAGGACATTATTCCTCATCGTTATTGTTTTTCGCATCAGGAAATTTTATAAAGCCAAACCCGTTTCTTCTGTTTTCTATCTTAAACTTAGAATTGATCATTAAGTAGCGACTGGTCCTGGGTTTGCACGGATGTAATTTAGAAAAAAATAGAAGTGAAAAATGTGAAGTGACTGCCTTTGATTATAGAATTTCTTTATAAACAATGTTTGCAGCTGACTTTTCGTTATATAATCCGAACAAATTTTGTTTGGAAGTGACACGAGAAAGGTCTATGTATAGATGTCCATGGGAAAGATACTCAATGCTTAAGGGCTAAGGACACCCAGCCTGTGAACTATTTTTTCGGTTGCTTTAACACATTGAGCGCCACGCAAATTCTTAAGGAAATCCCTGTCAGGCCACGCACATTGCTTAGAAGTGCTGGTATATAACACTGTAAGCCACCAGTGATTGATACAACCTAAACCAAAAGTTCAGTGTCAACCACCAATGGCACTCAATGTGTTAACCTATGATTTGTTCTAAAACATTTATCAAAATGATATACTGTAAAGGGCAATTGTAATCTATATTAAATGTCCAAGAATACTATCATATTTATGTGGATACGGATTCATACTGAATAAGATTAAATTGCATCGCAAGTAACGCTATTTTTCATTATAGTTTTAATGAAAGAAATGATTACTGTGAGTCAACCATAATAGATAGGGATATGCCATCGCCGAATTTTCTTTAAGATTTTACAAGCACTACAATTCTCTTGTACATTATTTTTAAGTATCTCTTAAAGTTTAGCTTATGTAAACCATGTAAATTTATTTCGCCGTGACTTGCCAAATAATGTTTATTTCTACTTACAATTAAGTTTTTTGTAAGTAGTGGTGTATAAGTGGTGAAAACCACATAAAAATCCATTGGGTGGTTTAGGTGAAGTTAGCGGATAAACAATCAGACATGGAATGCGACCTTGGTGTATACTATGTAGAGATGAGCAATATTATTGAGCTCTGTTAATTATTTAGTGTCTAACAATTGTGCTTACTGTATTATAAATATCCAGACGGCCTTCTGTTCCTTATTCGATAATACTCTACTGAAATGTCACACATGGGAAGTAATTATTTCGGTAACAGTGAAATCTACTTTTACGTATCTCAAAATCACAATCCATGTGCATATAGAATTTGCAATACCTTATCCTCCTGATCACCCTTGTACTACTCATAGGACATCAAAAGTTTTCGGAGAAATTAAGAGAAACGTACTTCGAGTAGTTTGGAGGTTATAAAACAATGCTCATACAAAAAATATTAACGTTCCGTTACCAAATGGAAAATAATAACACTTTTAAATACGTTTTGTAATACTTACTTCTATGTTAAAAAAATCACTGATGATGCAAAATATTCGAGGTAAGAAATCTCCTCGCATACCTCACGGATCGCACCAGGTCTAACCGTTACTATCACTTATTACATCGGGGTACGAACACAGTATTGTAAACCGATAACAAGATATGTTGCTTTAACCTCAAAGAGGCTTACATAATAATTATGTTCGGAAATTGCATGGAGCCTAGAGGTAAGGAGATCAAACGGCATAGGAGAATCACGATAAAATTGGTCCCTAAAATCGACGAAAAAGATATATGTTGGTTGTAGTTGGGAATTCAGCCACGAGCGCGCTTGTGTTGTTAAGGTACGATGTGAAGTATGGCATTGGTGATGCCATGAAGTGAGGAGTATTGGTTATCGAGGCCCCGTCATTGTTGAAATAATAATAATCTTTGCCTTTTAGTGTTTACACGTCGTGACAGATTATTTAATTTTTTTACGTGCAAAGAAGTGTAGTGAGCCGATCGTTCCATATTTTACTTAAATTAAAGGTATACATAGTATTTAAATTTTACCGGCAGGCTGTATTGTTTCGGAGGTAAGCAAGCTAATAATCTAATAATAATCTAATTTATTTACCGGAGATGTGCGTCACCCAACTAAAAAAAGTGACACATAATTGGAACGGTTGAAATAACAAATAAGTAAGTTCGATTTCGTAGTAATTAACAATTATCCTATATAAATTAATTTTAGAAAAACTTGTAAAATAATTTTTTCCACACACAGTGAAATTGGTTATCGTTAAAATAGCGTTCCGAATCGTTATTTTCATAACGAGTTACAGAATCGCGCCACTGGGACGTAGCAATATAAACGCACTATCGACACATATATGTAATACTCCTATATTGCCAGCGGCCTATGCTTCCCTATAAGTGGTGAGGACGGCGATGAAGTGAGACAGAGCAAGTTACTTTTGGTCGTTCTGCGCACGCGCGACTCAATGGCGTAGTCACAAATAGATATATGTTACTTGCGCGAGAAATGTTGATGCCATTAGCGGGAAAAGGAAATGTTTGTGGAGAGGCGTGTTAAACACACATTCAAGAAACTTCAACAAATGCATACATTTATTATTCACATGTATTGTGCACTTTCTATTTTTGATTTTTTTTTCATTTATATTATATTTCATTTTCATGAGCACTTTCGTGTATACTCAATATAAACTCAAGGGGGATCTCACTGATATTTAGTATGCTTTATTTTGGCGACACGTGCATATCTGCTGATGGAAACCTTTTTTATCGTTATATGAAAAGTATGGGTTACCATAAACCTTTAATTTTGACGTCAAAAACACTTTTTAGATTTCCAAAACACGAACACTCATAATCTCACAGCACCTTTCAGTTGAACTGACAATGGCGTAGTCGAGGAATGACGTGTTTCCATATACTCCTATGCAACTGTTGCGCACTCCCGCTTTTACTCGCGCTTGCGCGCTGCAAGCAAAAGTGACAAGCCACGAGCGAGAGAGCGATATTGTCTGCACCGTAATGTTCTCGTCACGTTTCGGTGAGCGCTGGCAATATAGGAGTATTACATATATGTATCGGCAATACGCTCCTCTCTCTCTTTTCTCAGTCCTTCTCTGTCACCGTATCTTAGCGACAGCAGCGCCACCATAACCTATAATCTTTTTCGTCGGTTTTAGGGTCCACGTCTAAAGTACAGCGTGTTACCTCCTTTACTCTAGGCTCCATGGGAAATTGACTGATAGTACTGTCCAGGGTTGCCAGATGTTCTAGACAGTGTTGCCAGAAAGAAATTCAGTTACGTACTAGACAGTAGCGCCAAAACGTACTGAAAATGCGATTTTCGTACTAAATTCAGCGGGAAGTTCAAATTGAAGTACATGCATTCGAAGTGTATAATGGAGTTCATATTTCATTTATTTTTAATCTTTTACATTGTAAACGTTAAAAACGTTAAAACGTTATAAAATAAAAATGCAAATATCTGTGATATTTAATCGCAGATATTTGATTATCTTATATTATTTTATATGATTATGTGATCTTTAGTAATCTTTAGTATGGTTTACTTATCTTTTCGATTGCGATCTTTGAGGCAAGAAATTTGAAATTGAAACTAATGCTCGATGACACCCTTTTTTCTCGCTTAACTTCGTACAAACAACACTTTTCTGGATATATGTGCAATTTGAACGGAGCTAGTTCAACATATCATAGTCGACTCTGATTGGAGGATTTCCTTACGGTGAAAAGACGTGCGGCTAAATTGATGGAGATATTTATATGCAGTTAGCTGGTAGATAAGATAATGCATTCTAAGACCATCTATTATACATATTATTTGTGACTTTCGAAAAAAATAAAATTAACGGTGAGACATCTACCACGAAAACGTACTGAATTTACGAAGGGCGTACTGACGTACTGAATGGAATGAAAACGTACTGAATTCAGTACAATTGTACCAAACTGGCAACACTGGTTCTAGAGTTAAAACAGCCTCCAGAGCCAGAGGTCCACATAGGCCTAGTTTACATCGTGAAATCATTGGTACGCGTATTAAGTTTGATGCGCACCAAAGCTTTAGTACGAGGGCGTTTACATCGAACGTATTAAAGTAGAAGAATACTACGAATATAATACGAATCTCATAGTGATATCATTTAAAATCTTGAGTTTATTCTTGTAATGATAATTATTAATTTAAATCCGCGGAAATATGAATAACAATATGAGTTTTAATTGCACCAGATGCGGCGTTTTATAAAAGCCTCTGTTCTCCATGTGTTCAACTAATGAACGAAAAATATCGACATGTTTGTGTTTTTTCCCTCCATTAACAAAACTATCCTATTCTCTGTGCATAATTACAAAAATATTCGCGATTCTTTTTCTTTCCACTTGAATCCTTTTCTACATGACATTTTGATGCACACTTTTTTGAGAGAAACCAAAGCACGCAACAACAAGCACAATACCAGTTATTAGAGGTTAAATTTTCTCCACAATGCTTTTCATGCGTTTACATCGTCATTTGCATTATTTGGTACGCGTATCAGTTTAGTACGATACTCCTATTTGATACGGTCGTACCAAGTGGATCCGGCTGCGTTTACATCGTGCGTAGTAAACTGTTTGGTACGAATATAGTACTTGATACGCTTATCAAATGCACGATGTAAACAGCTATGTAAAGTTAGCCCCTCGATTTTGACTTTTACATCTTTTTTGAATTTATAACGATTGTTTGTCGTTTGTTTGTGATTGTTTGATTAATTAAAACGTTTGTTTGATCATATTTTTTATCAAACAAACAAAATAAAAATAAGCGTTAAGTTAGCCGCAAATTTTTGAAATTTTGTTTAATTTGATTTTTTCAAACGCCAATCGATTCGGAATCGTTTGTTGGAAACAAATAATTTAATTCAAACGTTTGTTTGATCGTTGTTTTTCCAAAAAAATCAATAACTAAAATATCGGTTCTTCGTAGTGTTCACACTAGATTCTGGCTTTTTTCTTACCATACAACTGCGAAGATGCTCAACATGAGATGAACTCAACTACTGAAGGCCAGGATTTGTAAAGTTAACAAAATCTTGTAAACTTGATCAAGTAATCCCGTGTCGCAACATGAATTGTAGGTTATATTGTTACATGCGCGCGACACATATTAAGTCTGGTCAAGCCAGAATCTAGTGTGAGAGCTACGACGAACCAATATTTTATTTATTGATTTTTTGGATAAACAACGATCAAACAAACGTTTTAATAAATCAAACAATCACAAACAAACGACAAACAATCGTTATAAATTAAAGAAAGATGCAAAAGTCAAAATCGGGGGGCTAACTTTACATAGCTGATGTAAACTAGGTTACAGTCACCAAAAATCGCCAAAATTCTCATACGCCAGCAAATCAGGGGCGCCACACGAACCTTGCACTTTATTAATTGACTTTTTTTATATCGTTAGGTGGTGTTAGGTAGTCTAATTAAAACGTTAGATTTAGATAGTCAATAATTTAAAAAAAAAAAAAAAATAAATGTATGCGAAGTTGGCCGAAATTATTTTTTTCATTTATTTATCTTTTCAAGATGCTCAAATGATGCGTAATCGTTAGGTGGTCATGAATATACTAATTAAAACGTTAGGTAGTCAACCATATCCTTGCAAATCCAAAAAACAAGTCGTTTCTCGTAAGCCGGAAAAGTTGAGAGTTGGTCAACTCTGGCTACGACAATGTCTTACGACAACGACAGTTCGTAACGACAGCCGTCAACATAAAAGCGCATGCGCCCGACATCCGACACCGACAAACGACTTATTGTAGAACCAGTCTTAACACATAATACGAAATCCGTAAGTCGTAGAACGTAATTGCCATCACACACGATTGTCATAAATCATAAGCTTCTGTTACGTCCCAAGTGGGGAAGAGAGTGGAGCTCCATGGATAATTCGATGTGCGGGCGATATTTGAATTGCCTTGCGCTATTCGGCTGGACGTGAGCTCGCCACCTGAGACTTACTTGTGCTCAATATACCAAGTCAACGATTTGGAATTAATCGCCGAGGTAGATTCCTCTTCGAAGACGTTCTGTTTGATGATTGTTTCCCAGACTCCTCGCTGTTGACCCGTGAGGATGAATTTTGTTGGGAAAAATATTGATTGCAACACCAATAACTCACGTACACTAACAAAACAACTTATACTTTATTTGAAGTTGAAATTGTAACTTTGGAATTACAAATTGGACTTAGAGCGATTTTACAAATGACAGTGATTTGTTCGTTTAAGATGTTTTCGGTTTCGAGGAGTTCTCCTTTTCTTGTCGAAGTCGGTTGACAATTTCGTCTCGGTTCGGCCGGAGTTACAAAAATTAGATAAGTCTGATTGGTCTAACTCTTTAGTGAGATTTTAAGTTTTCCTATGGAGGGGTTGTTTTGAAGATGTCGGGGTGCCGTGAGGGCGTCGCTTTTTGGACGACATTCGTGGGAAAGAAAAGTGTGTTTTCGAATTATAGTTCGGAGAAATACAGAGTTTTGGTTTACACTTGAGTTTACGAGCGGTGATATCGGAGAAGGCGTTCATAGAAATGTAACATGAATAAGGAAGATAAAGAAAAGGTTTTCGGGCCGGGTAATTATGAATTCGTATGTGTTCCGCTTTTAAGACTAAGAGTAAATAGTATCGTTACTAACTAGGTGTTCGAGCGACGAAGTCGCGCAAGAGGTTCGTGGAAAAGAAATAAAAAGAGATGTTTGCCGGAGAGGGTGTTTATAAGTGGATGGGGTGCTTAAATTTGGTTACGGTTTTAAATTCCCTGATGTGTACATGTAATAAGAGCCTGGTGCTCTGGTAATCTTAGTTGGGATCTTTCCCTTAGTCTATTTAGTTTCTACGAATAAATGGTATAGTATGTTGATTTTGCGATCTACGAGTGATGGTGAGTGGTGTGTGGTAATCGTGTTGGTAAGTTACCGATTGTCGAGAATTTGAGTTATCGACTGAACACATTGAGTCGGCTTCTGTATTACCAGCTAGGACGTAACACCTCCCAACCGCAGAGATTGAGCGACCCGCTCAATTTATGATACGAAAACACCTGTGTACCATGACTCGTCGATGTACATGACATTCTTATTTATTATGATAACAATGAGTGTAAATGTTCTTAAAGGTCTAATACATAGTAAGTATGCAGAGATTACAACAGAAAAGATTGAGTGACTCGCTCAATTGAAAAGAACGAAAAGCAATGTGGCGTGCTGGTTCACAGAGTCTTGGTTACAAAAAAGAGATGAAGGGTATTACATATCTTAGCGTAGTTCTTAGTCGTCTAGGTATGATTATCTTTGCAGAGAGAAGAAAAATGAGACGCAAGAAAAACAACTTAATAATATTTTAAGTATACATATAAAGAATTGAGGCGTAAAGCGAAAGTCATATAACCCTATACGATTTGTTGCAGATTGTTCATTTCTTATTGAAAGAGTAACAATAAGAAGTTTTGAATTTTCTTAAAACTCTAGCAGTTGAGAGATTTTGTGGTGTTCGGGCCCGTATTCTTTTATGTCTCTTTTTGCAGTGAATAAGTTTACCGTTAGTTATGTCTGGTACTTGAAATTTATTTCGGCCCATTTGCACGATGGCAATGGATAATTTTCCGTTTATTGTTTTGGAGTTCGATTTCGATGTTGTTTTTATCTGGAAAAACTTCGGTAATAAGATAAAGTCCTTTGTAATTGTCATCGAATTCTCCCGTTTTTTGGTTTTTAATGAGGTATATTTTTTCGCCTGGTTGGAATTTTATCGGATTTATTCTTTTATCGTAATGCTCTTTCGATTTTTGTTTAGCTTGCTCTAGGGTTTTCCTGGCTTGTTCACGGACTCCTTGCATTTCCTTCGCTATATTTTCTACGTGATCATCGTATGTTATCAATTCGTCGAGATATGAGAATTGCGAGGGTACTCGGGCTGATAGGGGGTAAATTTTGTCCCTTCATGTACGCTTGTATTGTACGCGAATGTGGCTGATCGTAAAAATTTGTGCCAATCTTTCTTGTTGGTGTAATGTTTCAGGTAATCTGTCAGGACTTGATGACTTCGTTCGAGGGATCCGTTTGATTGGAGGTGGACAGCTGCTGTCTTATTTTGTTCGATTTATAGTGTTTTCGTGAGGTGTTTCATTACTTTTCCGATAAAAGCGGCGCCTTGGTCGGTCAAGATAGCCTTCGGGCAGCCGAAGAGGCAAATAAATTCGGTGACTAAAGCTTCCACAATTTCTTTAGCTGTGGCGTGAAATAATGGGATCGCAAGTGAGAATTTTGATAAGTTATCTTGAATAGTGAGAATGAATCTATGACCAAGTTCGGATTGTGATTTGATTGATCCAACGATATCCATGGAGATTTTATCGAACACATTGAGGGGGGTATCTGTGATGACCATCGGCTGTTTTATTTTTACCCTTACTAATTTTCTCCTCTGACAACTTTCGCATTGCCCGATATAGTCGGCGACTTGTTTTTTCATATTTCCCCAGAAATATTTCTGTCTGATTCTATTGTATGTTTTGGTCACGCCTTTATGACCTGCGATTGGGGATTCGTGATTTTCGCGGATTATTCGCGATCTATGTTCTGGTGGAGGAGTGACAATTTCGTCTCTACAGATCTGCATTATTATGTCTGTCCCTTCCAAAATTTCTTGGAGGATCTGCTTTATTGTTGGCCATGACGCGTTTTTAGACCGCTTCGTTTCTTAGAGATGGTCGCTGATTTGATATTTGATTCTAACATTTCTCTTTTCAAATTTTCTATGGCAAGAACGAGATTTTCCTGGATTAAGGGGTCAGACTCGCGTTCTTGAACACCTAGCGCAACAATTTTCTTTTGCGGGGTTCCGAAAACAATGGTTTTTCCAAGTTCGTATTTTTGATCGGGTCTTAAATTATTTAAAAGACCGATTTCAATCATTCTTTTCCCGAATGCGTTCGATAGCGTGCCGTCGGCTGAAATTAGGCAAATGTAATGATACCGTGTCATTTCGATGTTGTCTCTCGTTTCTATTACGTTTGTCGTGTTTTCGAGGTGTTTGTTCTCGTCCGATGAGCTTTGAACACCCGGTACGTGAGACTGTGGTGCGGGTGTTCCCCATGGAGCATTACCCGTAGTGTTTGGTTCGTTTGTAACCTGAGTCACATCAAGCGGTTGTACGTTTTCTGTTGTCGGAACCGCGTCGCGTGTTGGTGTGAATGGACTGGGTGTGTTAGGCGTTTGAACGAATATTTGGTCGTCGGGAATTTTAATCGTCGGAGTTCGTACAGTATGATCCGAGAGATCTTGGATTGTCGAGAGTCGATTCGTTGTTTGAGACAGAGATCGTCGAATTGTCGCTCTACCCTTTTTCCTTTTTGACACTGGGTTTGATAATTTGTTAATGTTATCCGGTTGGTCTACCTTTACATGTTTTTTCTTTTTCTTTTTCTGTTCGTCAGTCTCTTCGTCCGTACAGCAGAATCATTTTTTTCGTCTCGTTTCTCGGGATGAACGTATGACTATCAGTTCCGTCTTCGTCGTAGCGTTTGGTTGCAGTTTTTCGGGTAAATTTCCATTTTCGGTTTGCGATGAACGTTCATTTGTTGTCTAAGTCTGGGGTGGATCGTCTGTCGTTTCTTTCGGATTTTTGGAGATATTCATCTCTTCAGTGAGACTTTCGCTCATGATTATCGTATTTTGATCGAACGGTTCGTTTGATTCGTTATCCCTAATTTCGTCGCAGGCGCCTGGTGGGTGAGGGAGTGAAGTCTGCTAGACTTCCGTTTCTTTTTTCGTGAATTTCTCTTAAGAGGCAGTGTAATTGGCGACGAGCTACTTGCACTTTGAAAACGGGATTCGTAAATTGTCCGGCACTGAGCAACCGATCGCCTTAAAATTTGGAGGATACATAGAGAATTATGGCATAAAGTGCATGACAGTGTTATTTTTCCAAAATTTTGGAAAAAATTTTCCGGTGGTAAATGAATTTGCAAAAATTTTTCCAAAATTTTGGAAAAATAAGACTGTCATCCACTTTATGCCATAATTCTCTATGTATCCTCCAAATTTTAAGGCGATCGGTTGCTCAGTGCCGGACAATTTACGGATTCCGTTTTCGAAGTGCAAGTAGCTCGTCGCCAGTTACACTGACTCTTAATAGGTGACGTTGGAAATTATTTTTTCTTTGCACTCGCACGAGCGTTCGAGTGGGAGAGTGCGAGGAACGGTTTATGTGTTGCGCGCTCGATCTAGGTTCCCTATCTTCTGGGACTCGTTCGTCGTCTGCGTCGCTTTCGTAAGAATCTGATTCGGGCTCGAGAATTATGACCCGTGGTTCGATATGAATTTGGTTTTCGTCTAAAGATGACGAGGAACTGAGTTGATTGTCTAATGATTTTGCACGTTTTTGTTTTCTTTCTGCTCGAGATTTTCTGTTTATTTTTTTCTTGTGAAGAAAGAGTTCTGACTTTTCAGAGGAGTTAGAATGTTCGCTTTCTTGACTCGGGTGATCAAGCCGAGTTTTTGGATTTAGATTTTGATCGTTTGTTATGAGAGGTTCTGGATTCAAATCGACCAATTCCTGGACCGTTTCTCTCGGAACTTCCGATCTGAAGGAATTTTGTGATTGGATTTGTTCTGCATTAGGAGCAGAAGATTCCTCGAAGCCAGTTCGAGCCAGCCTTGGTCTCCGTGGGAGTTGGTGTATGTCGCTTTCGGATGACGTAAACGTCCTTGCCCCTGCGGGCACGGGGTTTATGTGCGCTTCACCGCTCGGCGTTTTTTCGACTCTCCACTTTAGTTTTATGGGGAGTACGACCGGGTTTCGAGAGAGAGCGTCGACATTAGCATTTATTTTGCCGGGTTTATACTGTATCGTGAATTCGAATTCTTTTAATCGCTCTCTCCACCTGAGCACTCGGGAGGTAAGATCGTTCATTGAATTTATCCAAACTAAGAGTCTATGGTCTGTGAGCAAAGTGAATTCACGACCATAAAGATAAGGCCTGAAGGTTTTTAAACCGAAGACTACTGCGACCATTTCTTTTTCCCGAGTTGAAAAATTTGTTCGGCTTTGTTGAGTACCCTTGATGCTGCGGAAATTATGTGGTCTTCCCCGACCTTACCTTGTGAGAGAATTGCTCCGACCGCGTAATTTGACGCGTCAGTCGTTACGATAAAAGGTTTATTGAAATCGGGATACTCGAGTATTGGCGCTGAACAAAGTTTTCGCGGAGAGTTGTGAATGCGGTTTGGTGTCCAATGGAACGTTACGTTTTTGCTTGTGAGTTCGTTTAATGGTTTAGCGATATTTGCGAAATCTTTAATGAAGCGTCGATGGTATCCTGCTAATCCGAGGAATTCTCGAACGTTTTTCAGGGTTTTTGGCGTGTGAAAGTGTTCTATTGCTTCGATGTTTTTTGGATCGGGTTTAAGTCCGTCGGAAGATATAAGGTGTTCCAAATATCTCACTTCTGTTCGTAAAAATTCGCATTTGTCCGTTTGCAACGTGAGGTTGGCTTTTCTAAGCCTTTCCGCGAATTTTTTGAATTTTGTTTTGTGTTCGTCGATTGATCGTGCGTAGATTACTATGTCGTCCAAATACATGAATAATACGTTTGCCTGTAGACCTTTTAACACGACATCCATTAAGCGTTGGAAGGTTGCCGGTGCATTTTCTAATCCCAAGGGCATTCGGTTGAATTTATAATGAGCGCGAGGTGTCGTGAAAGCTGTTTTGTGATTGTCTGCGGGATCCATGAAAATTTGGTGGAATCCGAACGCTAAGTCAAAAATGAAAAAATATGTCGCTCCGCCGAGTTGGTCGAGGATGTCCGAAACTGAATTTTTTAGAAATCGATGACAAGTCGCCAACGTTTATTTCCCTTAGAGTCTTCTCGTTTGGGAACAATCCAGACAGGTGAATTATACGGAGAAATGGATGGTTGGATTATGTCTAGTGCTAATAAATCGTTTATTTGTCTGTCTATTTATGATTTTTGGTGAGAAGGGTGTCGGTATTGTCTGGTGTGTATAGGTTGATCGTCGATTGTCGGTATGCGATGCGTGCACACATTGGTGGATCGGAGGGGCTCACCCGGTATATGAAAAAAGTCTACGTACTCTTCGATAAATTCGTGAGTCGCATTACGCTCTTCGACGTTGAGATGGTTGAGGCACAGGAGATTCATTACGTCGCTGATACGATTTTCTCGCGTCCGAGTCACGTTATCATTATCACGAGTCTGAATTTTCACGTCCCGCTCTGGATTTTCTTCGTTCTCGTCCGTACTCATATCGAAGGGATATGGAGTAATCACGGGAACGTCCACTTCAACGTCTTTGTCCAGGGTGTTGATGGCGTACAGGCATGCCTTGTCGTTTATATTTTTGACAAGTGCTTCGCCTACACATACGCCGTCGGGGACGGGTAGGCGGGGCACATAGCCTGTCTCGAGCGTGTTCCCTATTCTTATGAACATAATCATTTTCTGTCGGGCCCTGAGCAGAAAAGATTCTGAATTCGCGAATGGGATGTGTATGCTATTGAGACGTACCGTCCTATTTTTTCAATCAATGGATCCTTAATTCGATCCTATCATTTCCTCACCTAAGATCGCGTCATACTCTATTGGAAAATTATTAAGAACAACTTGGAAGTTTTGTGATTTGTGCGTGGATTTTTAATTCGATCTGTCCGATAGTTCGTGGTAGGTCTATGTCTAAGATTGCGTGCAGTCCGCAAGTCGTAGTCTGGTCGATGGAGTCAGGATATTTGACGTTTTTTAGTTTTATTAGGTTTAGTTCAGAACCAGAATTTACGTAGTATAATCTGTCGGGTGTGGTTGTGTCAGGTGAAGCGAGTAATATAGAGGCTGAGAAATAGTTTCGACCAGTGTGACCGAGATCACATCTGGCTTTGCGCGCCTCGATATTTTCCTCTCTTATTCCTGGCGTTATTGTGTCGCTGGACCCGTCGCTACGCCCGCTCGAGGGGTCGTTTCGGAGTTTCCCTGATTCTACTGTGGGTTTTGGGCCTTTTTTGTGTTATTGAAGGCTCGTTTTCGGCACTCGTTAATTACATGACCGGTTTTTTTGCAATATCTGCAGAAGACTTGAGAGTTTGGATTTGGTGTTCGGGTCGTTTTTTTCGCGAAACATTCTTCGGTGTTGTGGTTGTTTCTCTTACAAAGGGTGCAAAATTTGTTATTTGTGCGCTGGTTCTCGTTTTTCTTTTTGAAACACTGTTCTACTGTGTGATTCGACTTTTTGCAAAAGGAGCAGAATTTAGCGGGTGTCTCATTATTTTTCTCGAATTGTTTTGGCCATGTCGTGAGGCACGTTTTCTGTGGTGGACTGTGTTGGGGGCGAATTCTATTCATTGCCGTTTCGACCTCTTTGGTCTCTTTGTACATGTGCTCGAGACTCTCATAGGTTTTAAATGGCAATGCGTAATAGATGCGGGGGTGGAGTCCGTCCCTGAACGCGTCAGCTGCGACGTCTTCCAGTAAACCTAGCGCAAGATCTCTTATTGTTTGTTTACCGCGTTTAATATCGTCTACGGCCATAGCTTTGAACTGAAGAAAATTATCATAATAGCATGTGACTGATTCGTTGGGTTGTTGTTTCATTTTTCTGAGATCGTTAATCCATTCATTGACATGTTTTGAGATCACGAATTTGTCTCGAATTCTGGTTATCAATTGGTCGATCGTTCTGATTGAGTCGATAGCTATCTGGGCTTTCCCGATACATTTTTCTGTTATATCTGCGACGATATCTGCTTCATCGATGTACGTTATATATTTTCGCGCGGCTTCGCATTTCGCAATGAATTTTAGTAATCCGCACGTTTTATCGGTGCCATCGAATTTTGGCAAGCTTTTCTTGAAATCACGGTATCTTTGTTCATTGTACGTTCGGACGTTATCTATCGCAACTATTCTAGATGTTTCCATTGGATTTGCATCATTGGGGAGCGCACCCGCTTGGCACCCCATTTTAATATTTTTAAAGACTTACTCGGTGATGACTGGCTAAAGATTACTACTGGAACTTTGTTTGGACTGCTGCCGTCGTCACGGGTTTCGGCTGTGGTTGTGATGGTCCCTCGCTGGGAAGTCGCCTCGGTGTTGTGTGGGTGAGCTCGTGCCGTGAAGAAACTTGAGTCGTCTCGTTGAGATCTCGTGTTGTTGAATCGGAGAGTCCCGTGTTGTTGGATTGGAGAATCTCGCACCGTCAGATGAATGAAGATGAAGATTTTGATTTGGTTGTTGAATTTTAGAGTTTGTCGTTTAATGTTGAATTTCCTCTGGCTTTTGTTTTCAGTTTTATTGGTGTATAGAGCGTGTTGACGTGGTGTTGCTGATTCGAGTTTACCGCTGCCGCCAGTTTTATTGGTGGTTTGTGTTTTCCGCTGCCACCAGTTTTATTGATGGTTTGTGTTTTTCGCTGCTACCAGTTTTATTGGTATATATAGAGCTGTTACGTCCCAAGTGGGGAAGAGTGAAGCTCCGTGGATAATTCGATGTGCGCGTGATATTTGAATTGCCTTGCGCTATTCGGCTGGATGTGACCTCGCCACCTGAGACTTACTTGTGCTCAATATACCAAGTTAACGATTTAGAATTAATCGTCGAGGTAGATTCCTCTTCGAAAACGTTCTTTTTGATGATCGTTTCCCAGACTCCTCGCTGTTGACCCGTGAAGATGAATTTTGTTGGGAAAAATATTGATTGCAACACCAACAACTCACGTACACTAACAAAACAACTTATACTTTACTTGAAGTTGAAATTGTAACTTTGGAATTACAAATTGGAGTTAGAGCGATTTTACAAATGACAGTTATTTGTTCGTTTAAGATGTTTTCGGTTTCGAGGTTGATACAGTTCTCCTTTTCTTGTCGAAGTCGGTTGACGATTTCGTCTCGGTTCGGGCGGAGTTACAAAAATTAGATAAGTCTGATTGGTCTAATTCTTTAGCGAGATTTTAAGTTTCCCTATGGAGGGGTTGTTTCAGAGATGTGGGGGTGCCGTGAGAGCGTCGCTTTTTGGACGACGTTCGTGGGAAAGAAAAGTGTGTTTTCGAATTATAGTTCGGAGAAATACAGAGTTTTGGTTTACACTTGAGTTTACGAGCGGTGATATCGGAGAAGGCGTTCATAGGAATGTAACATGAATAAGGAAGATAAAGAAAATATTTTCGGGCCGGGTAATTATGAATTCGTATGTGTTCCGCTTTTAAGACTAAGAGTCAATAGTATCGTTACTAACTAGGTTTTCGAGCGACGAAGTCGCCCAAGAGGTTCGTGGAAAAGAAATAAAAAGACATGTTTGCCGGAGAGGGTGTTTATAAGTGGATGGGGTGCTTAAATTTGGTTACGGTTTTAAATTCTTTGGTGTGTATATGTAATAAGAGCCTGGTGCTCTGGTAATCTTAGTTGGGATCTTTCCCTTAGTCTATTTAGTTTCTACAAATAAATGGTATAGTAGGTTGACGTTGCGATCGACGAGTGATGGTGAGTGGGGTGTGATAATCGTCTTGGTAAGTTACCGATTGTCGAGAATTTGAGTGGTCGGCTGAACACATTGTGTCGACTTTTGTATTACCGGCTAGGACGTAACACTTCGACCAGTCCACAGTCATCATCATCGTAGAAAGATCGCACAGTGTCAAGTGCTGCTTGCTATATTTTCGTTTTTTGTATACGTACTCTTCAAATGAATTGTCAAACGTATTGTTTATAAAGCAGTATCTATTATCAGGGAGACTAGACACCAGCAGTGCGAATGCAATGTTAGAAAAATGGTCGGAAAAAGCGAGGAACGATCCAGTAATAATTGCACCGCCTGGCGGCGCCACTTCTGCCGGGGACCGTCAAGTGCGCTTATTTTGAATCGTTGATCTGCGATTTGTCGTACATTTTGTCTGATTAACGCAGCTTATAATATTGATAAATAATATTGCTATGCTTTTGTTCAAATTTTAATTGATAAATTGTAGACCAATGTTTATAAAAGTAAAAAAATATGTTTCATCGGACGGTCCGGGTAACGGGTTGCACGGGGCGTTCTCCTCCGGTTGACCAACGTTTTCCTGTCAACATAAAAAACAAACAAAAATAATAATAACAAAAAAATAAAAGAACCAAAAATAACAAAAGAAAATAATAAAAAATGTAATAGCCACGTCTATTATATCTACATGTATAATAATGTCTTGGTTTTTGAATTCGGCTGCTAATTACGAGTCTTCGAATGGCTCGGAGATCTGTTGCTATATTTAAAAAAAGACGCAAAATAGACAACAAAAATATATTACTATTACCTTGTTATTTACCGTAATGGGCACAGCATCTGTGGTGAGCAAAGGTAAGATGCGGGGAATGCTCACAGTTTTGCCATCAGTCGTGTTTATACGATCTTTTCTGACGATGCTATCGTCAGAGCTCGCAAACAATATTTGTTTGCAAGTAACGGTGACCGCTGGTCTCGCTCCATCGCTCTAGCATATGCTGCAGAAAAATAAAATTGATGTTACCAACAAAACTGAGCAGATTGAAATTGAATATCCAAAGTGGCGGTCTGAATTGCGCTCACAGCGTGCTTAGAGTGCCAACGCGCGTACTTCAGCATAGGTCATAAGCACTGTGAGTGCAATTCGACCCGCGACCCAAGTCACTGAACATATTGGGTGCATCGCGGACAGCAAAGCACTTAGCAGCGCTGCTCTGTGATTTTCTGTTTTACAAGAACACTGCGCTTACTGATTACTAAGCAGCGCTGCTAAATGTTTTGCTGTTATAAACGCACCCATTTGCATAATAAAGCGTATTTGATATCTCGCACTGATAGAAACAAACGTAGGAACTGAAAATTTTTACCTTTGGAATGTTGAAAATGGATAACTGCCGCAATCCCATGCGTGTTCATTTCATTTTCTCGGCATGTCGTCCAGTTCGACACCCCGGGTATGAGCACAGTTTGCCCATTTCCGATAAAACAATCTGGAAAAAAATAATAAATTTAATATAGTTTTTGCATTGCAATTCACGATATGAATGTTAATCTCTCGAGCAAGAAAAATTTCTCGCCCAAAATTCGAGTCGGTTCCGAGCGTGAAAAATGTACGCCACATAGCATCACAACCCCAATTCAATTAAAATTTTAATCCACGAATTAAAACAACAAACTTTCTTCTTACCTGCTTGTTATAATATCGCTTTCACTGCACTTTTTGTTTGTTTTTTCGTCGCCTTCCAACCTTAAATTTCGTAAAACACTCGACAAAAAAGTGTTTCCGCGTCAGATGAAATGACAGATGTCATATTTCGCCGGGGTTTATATCCCGCTCACTTCATTTCATCACCAACGCCACACTTCACAGTTAGCTCTGAGCGACGAGAGCGCTCATCGTGGCTCAATTCGAACTAACATCTTTTCCTCGCTTTTTCGGGTCATGTTTGGAGCTATGTAAAGTTAGCCCGTCGATTTCGACTTTTGCATCTTTTTTTAATTAATAACGATTGTTTGTCGTTTGTTTGTGATTGTTTGATTAATTAAAACGTTTGTTTGATCATCCTTTTTATCAAACAAAGAAAACATAAATGAGCGTTAGGTTAGCCGCAAATTTTTGAAATTTTGTCTAATTTGATTGTTTCAAACGCCAATCGATTCGGAATCGTTTGTTGGAAACAAATAATATAATTTCAACGTTTGTTTGATCGTTGTTTTTCCAAAAAATCAATAAATAAAATATTGGTTCGTCATAGCTCTCACATTAGATTCTGGCTTGACCAGACTTAATATATGTCGCGTGCATGTAACAATATAAGGTATAATTAATGTTGCGACACGGGATTACTTGATCAAGTTTACAAGATTTTGTTAAATTTACAAATTCTGGTCTTTACTAGTTGAGTGCATCTCATGTTGAGCAAAGTAGCAATTAGAGAAAAGAGAAGGGGAAGGGCGAAAGGAGGCCAGTTAGTGGGGGTTAGGAGAACAATATTGGGAGACGGTGAGGTTGGACAATGGATATATAATCGAAATCTAAGGAATCTGGAGGGGTATTTGGGAAAAATAATTGAGGCAAAGGAGAGGGTCGAAGCGGCAATAGTGATGGGCGATTTCAACGCCAGAATAGGGGTGAAACAAGCAGACATAGCGGGAAGAGAAGGTCAAGAAGAAGAAAGAGTATCTAAAGACGGAACAGTGAATAGGGAAGGGAGAAAAATGTTGAAAATGTGTGAAAGAAATGGATTAACAGTGGCAAACGGAAGATGGGAAGGAGACGAGGAGGGGAGTCTGACATATGTAGGGAGCCATGGTGAGGGGGGATCGGTCATACATTATATACTATACTACTATTGAAGAGCCAAGCAGAGGAAATTACACAAAAAATAGAAATAATGGGAAGGGCGGAATCGGATCATCTTCCGATATTGATAACGTTGGAGAGGAGTGAGGGGTATGGCAGACTGCATAAAGAAGAGCAGGCAAAATGAACAGAAATACTAAAGTGGAAGGAAGAAAATGCGGAAGATTATAGCGGAAAATTTATTGAAAAATGGAATAAGAAGGAGAAGAGGAGTGAGGTGTTGGACAGATGGGATATGTTGGTGGAGACAATAAAAGAAGCGGCACATGAAGCGGGGATGGCGTCGTGGGCGAACAGACACAGGGGGGAAACAAGGGGACTAAGTGGAAAGGTTAAAGAGCAAAAAAGAGCGGTCTGGGAACGACTGAAAGAATTTCTTAAAAACCCGGGAACAGAATAAAAGGAAAAGCTAAGGGAAGCGAGGAGAGCTTTGAAGGAAATAAGGAAGAAGGAAACTGAAAAACAATGGAAGGAAAAATGGGAGAAGGTAGGTAACAGCAAAACCGTCACTGAGCTATGGAAGGCGCTGAGACCTTTTAGACCCAGGAAGGCGGGAATCAGAAGCAGCCAAATAAGAAAAGAGGAGTGGGTACAGCATTTCAGCGAGCTTCTAAGGAGCAGGAAGCACGATAATGTCAAGGAGAGTGGCACAGAGGACAAGGAGACGGTGGGCCGAGAAAGGGAAAAAACGAATGAGAGCAGAGACGGAGAAAGAATAGAGGAAATAGCGGAACGGGAAATAGAAATAGGAGAAATGGAAAAGGAATTAGGAAAAATGAAAAAAGGAAGGGCGGCAGGACAGGACGGAATGGCAATAGAGTTCTAGCAAGGACTACCAAGAGAGGGAAGGGAGGAGCTCTGCAACATTTTAAACAACCTATGCGGGGTATAAGTTATTGACCAGGATCATGAACAAGAGGATAAGATACGTGATGGAAGCAAACGAGCAGATGAGGGAAGGAGAGGCGGGTTTCAGGGCGGGCACCGGACAAGAGACCATGTATTCGTCCTGAACGCGCTAAATAACAACAAATTCAAGAAAAAGGGGGGTAAGCTCTTCACGGCTTTGTTGACTTCGAAGCAGCGTTTGGCACAGTGGACAGAGAAGAAATGATAAAGAAGGCAGAAAGGGCAGGGATTCGAGGGTGGCGACTGAAAATGAGCAGGAAAATATACAAAAATACACATTGCGAAATAATAACAGCGGAGGGGATGTCGATGAATTTCAGGACAACGAGAGGACTGAGACAAGGGTGCGCGCTAAGCCTACGCTCTTTAATATATACATCGAGGACATGGAGGTAGGGTAGATAAGAAGGAGGAAAGGAGGCACGGTAATAGGAGGAGAAAAAGTATATGCTCTTCAGTACGCGGATGATGTGATGTTGGTGGCAGATACGGGGGAAGGACTACAGGCCATGTTACGAGAACTGGAGAGATATGTAAAAAGGAACAAACTGGAGCTTAATACCGATAAAATGAAAGTCATAATATTCTGGAAAGGGAGAAGGCAAAAGAAAAAAAGAAGATGATTTTTGAATGGAAAAAAGTGGAGGTGGTAAACGAATATAAATACTTAGGAGTATTTTTTTTGACGGGTAACACATTCGAAAAACATCTACGGAAAATAGGCGCTGAGATAAGGAAGGTGACGAATGCACCTTGGAGAGTAGTAAAAAGAGCGAGAATCAGAAGAGTAGCAGAGAGACTGACAATCGCGGAAGCAATAGTGAGGAGCGGAATGTTATACGGGGTGTGGGGGTGGAAAAGAAGGACAAATGTAGAGAGAACGCAGGGAAGGTATACGAAGATGGCAATGGGATTAAGGAGAAATACACTGGAGTACATTTGGAAGATGGAGGCTGGGTATATCGGAACAAACGTGGTGGCAATGAAAAGAGCGGGGGACCATATAGCAAAAATTTTATAAATGGGGATAGAAAGATGGCCGAGAAAATGCCTAATGGAAGAAGCGAGAGGGCTAGTGAATAAGGATGGGAGGAAATGGGGAAAGGAGATGAAGGTAGCAATGGAGGAAGCAGGAGAAGGGCAGATAAGGGAAGCGATAAGAAGAGGAAACAAGCAGGAATGGGAAATGAAGGTCGGGCAGGCGGTGCAGAAGATGGCTAATCAGGAGACACAGAAGATGTAAGCAAAAATCGAGAGATCCAACTTCTGTAAAGACTACAAAGAAAGGAAGAAAACTATAGGAAGGCAGAAGTATTAGGACGATGGAGCAATAAGGGGTGAAATAAGGGAATGGTGAGCAAAGATGAGATACGGGAGTGTGGGAAGAGAGGCGGAGAAAGGGTTTAAAGAGATAAGATGTAGAGTGTACGGGAAGGAGGAGGAAACATTGGCACATATGTAAGAATGTGAGGAGGCCCGACAGCAGATGGAGAAACAAGCCCTCAAAAAATACGAAAAGCGGAAAGAAGAGCAGAGGAAGGAACCGGAAGGAGGGTGGAGAAAGGCTTTGGATGGGGAAGTCATAATAGAGGAAATGTGCGAGATAGCAAGGCAATTTGAGAACATAGCACAAAGGACGGAGGAGGGGAGGAAAAAAAATGTAAAAATGTTAATATGTAAAGTAGTATGTATGAGTTGGTAAGAGACATTGTAAGAAAGGAGGAATGTTAAAACCCCAGAGGGCATAAATGGTAATTATGATAATAAACGTTAGGTAGTCAACCATATCCTTGCAAATCAGTCGTCTGACAATTGCGTCGCGCATGAAGGTGTCTCAAAATTGTTTTTTGGCTTTCGCAAGGATTTAGTTGACTACCTAACGTTTTAATTAGCAGATTCATGACCACCTAACGATGCACATCATTTGACCATCTTGAAAAGATAAATAAAGGAAAAAAAACATATTTTCGGCCAACTTCACATACATTATTAATTTTTTTTTTTGAAAAAACTATTGACGACCTAACGTTTAAATTAGACTACCTAATACTACCTAACGACCACCTAACGATATAAAAAAAAGTCAATTAATAAAGTGCAAGTTTTCCGGTCAACTTCACGAGGGTGCGATCAACAAAGGTCGACAAAAGTTGAAACCTCGAGTGTAGCGGTTGCCGGTACAGCAGTTCCCAACCAACCGCGGAGAGCGCCAGCGCGGAAGATTTCATGGACAAACTCTACAGCGAAGCGCTGAAGAACTGACGCGCAGCGCCACGGACGGATAGCCGCCCGAACACTGAGTCGAGATACCACGCCGAGTTTCAAGTCTGGAAACGATAGACAGTTGGTTACTCGACCCTCCTCGATGCAACACGCCGAATTCCGTTTTTAGTACAAATATACCCAAAAATAATAATATCGTTGTTAAGAATAAAGATCATATTATGTTTATTGTGGATAGAACAGTTCGTAGGTTATTATTCCCTAGTGATTCCCCACATCGAGAATTTGTTCCGCGACATCTGTTAGCCAAGGAGCGAACGATTTTTACCCACGTTGAATTGGCGGCAAGTTCGATTCGCAGATTCATTTTGTACGCAAAAATCTTGTACTTGATCGTTTCGTTTTGTTTTTACAAACGCATACTTACATGTACGCATTTCTTCCGTGAAAAAGCAATTCTAGACTTTGGACACGTCTATTTTAATTTAATGGTAAATCTTTTATCAGAAGCGCATTGGTCATGATCATTCGCTTATCTTCTACTTTTACGGAATTTCAAATAACGTACAAATTTTCAACATCATTTATTCAACGTCTTTTACATCGACAATTATGTTTTTTGGTGATATAAGGTGCATATTTCTATACATTTTTCGGAACGTATATTAACATGTGTAATTGTCAGATACGTTGATCAAACTTTGAGATTATTATTATTATAATGTTTAGAGGAAGAAATTAAACGGCGATGACGATAACAGGCCCGTCCTTTCTGAAGTCATAATGTTTCAACACTGCATGGCCAGAAAGTTTCCTCATTCGTGTATATTAGGCTTCCTGCGGACCCTGGCCATTTCGACAAGGGTACACATTTGTTTTTGACACACACCTGTAGTAGAGATGAATCGTATTAAGATTTTTCGAGCTACTTGTGGTTCTGCATCGAGTTCTATTGACAATTTCTCGCAATTTATGACCGCGGGTATCGTAAATAATACGGTCCCGTTACAATTATTAAAATCGCATTTTGAATTAATTTCACTGGTGAAAAAGATCGGGTGGAACACTGCCTTACATAAGATACTTACTTTGTTAGTGCCGCATCGCGTTCCCATTCTTGGTGATAATATAATTGGGAGGTTCTTGACGGGGGGTGAAATATACCAGCCCTCCCCCATTTTATAACCGCATGATAAACGTTGGCAACTAGTTCTGTTTCCTCTCTATACATCGTAAAACGTGTGAAATTTAATTTTTTAGAAATTTTTTTTTTGCCTCAGTAAAAGCACAAGCTCACCTCGCATGCGACATCGAAGCCATGTGCTTGGCATCGTTCTTCTCGTGTTTCTATCGACTGGTCATACTGATAGGGTCTCTATTGACAAAAGTACACTTGAACGTAACAGAATTTGACTACTCGAAATGTACAAATAAATTATATTGATTCAAGGGTGTAGTTGTATCACCGTATGTTATCTCGTCAATGAGCGTCAGTTATTTATATTCACATTCGATTTTTATAACACAATCATATTTCGCGGGTTATTTTTCATAGAATCGTGACATAAATAAAAAATTCATCTACATGTAAGACATATCGTACTATACGAAACGGAGAACTTTCATCAATAAGTGACGATGTGAAATTAATTCGTTAACGCGGAACATAAGGATTAAAAAGATGCAAAATCTCGAATTGCTGATCGATACTTCGTAGAGTCACCATACGAATTATAGAACAATTATTTTAATCAGAACGATGTGATATAGAGGTATCCTTACTTTTACGCAAGGAACGAGGTCATTTTCCTGAACACATTGTCCCACTGGTTCTTCCTCATGGACACAACGCAGGCGTTTGCAAACCTGAGAAACGAATGAAACAAATCGCGATTAAATATTAGGCAATACCATGAATTAGAAGTCACGAAGTAGGTAATATAGGGAATGAGATACTGACTTTCGATGGACCGCACGGCGTTCCATCCTCAACCCCCCCGAAAGGTATTAAACTGTGTAACGTATGAGTGCTGCCAATTTGGTTACGTCCGCAAAGTAATACTTTGCAGTGATAATTAGAATCCTTGACAACGTTTTTGAGCTACAATGCGCCGAAAAGCAAATTATTACAAAAAGTAGGTAACTCCAGCAATATATTTGATAAATATTTTGCGAGATATAGGAAATCGTTGAATAAATTCGTACCCTGCAGGCAACATCGTATCCCCGATTCCGACATTGTTCCCTGCGACTTGGTGTCCTTAATGATTGTATATGTGAAAATAAAGATAAATTCGATTACGTAAGAAAGTAATGAAACACGGGACTTATACAAAGATTAAATATACGAATGTAAAATAGAGGCAACGAGAAATTGACGAAGAAAAAGGCGGAATATCGTTTGAAAAAGGACGGAAAATTCTAACACTTGATTGAAACACTTCCTCCCCGAATGATCTTTCGAACTAGGTAAGAGAACGAGCGAATCTATCATTGTTCTTGACTTTCTCACGAAATTCTAATCATGCGGGTCAAGTGAATTTATAAATATGATACACCCATGGATCTCTCGCACTTATGAAAGTTTTACATTACCCTTCGATATTTGACAACCACGTTAGAATAAACGCAACCACGGCGACGTACATTGGAAAACTCGACCTTCCATACATGTTGCAGCGTTTCTGATTCGGTACACGTACACATCCGTTTAACATTTGGAAGAAAAGATCCGAGCGTTAGCAATATTCTTTCGTTTGAATCCATAGAATCGACGTTATAATAAATACCTTTGAAATTGGAAATTGTCTTGTAGAAAAATAACTTTGGAGGACAAACGTTACGTCGCGGCGTATGGAAAATTCCAAGTGGATCTGCCTAGTGAAGATTATATGCCACGACTTATATCATGGTATATCGAAGAAACGAACGTCAACGTGTCGCATCGTTGTACGACGTTAGGAAAAACGAGGCTTACTCGGATTCGCTGCGAAAAATGCCATTTCTGAATTTTATTGCCACAGTCGATAAAGTCTAAAGAGAGGCGTACTGCCACAAGGCTTGCTGGTGTGACACGAACGTCCTTTGCTATCAACTTCCCCGATGTTATACATATGCACAAACAAAATAGTAAAAAGTCTTATCGCGCAGTGCGACGAAACCGCCGAGGTTTCTAGACGCGACAAGATCGGTTTTGAAATATATTTTTTCAATTATACTCGTTCTATTAAATGTATTTCAATAGATTTCAACTCTTGTGAAACATTTGATACGAGTGATTGAACCAATTGAAGCGCGGGAAGCACGGACCACGGTGAAAATTTGACGGAGATATTGGCGCGATAGGAAAATACACGATAAAATATAGGAGATACTCTCGCTTTCGATAATTATAGAGATTGTTTTATAGCGATTAATTGACTAAATAACAAAGCGAAATACGTTGCGCGTATACGAGACTCCCCAGCTTCCTCGACATTCCTCGTCCTTGAATGTTAGCTTCCGTATCGTAAAACCATCGTTTTACTAATTTCTACATTTTTTTCCATCTATTATATGTAGAAATAATTTTAATATGAAATAATCAGAGACTAGAATTAAGATTCTATTAGGTAGGATTTACAACGTTTTAAAAACCTACGCGTTAACCTACGCGTTAAACAATAGTTGACGATTATTATGAAGATAATAATACAATTTGATTAATTACTTATGACAGTGAATAACGGTAAACATTTAATTACAACTTTAACAAATGTGTTTATATTTAAGAAATTTTTACATTTTTAACTTTTTCGTGTTTACTTCTTTCCGCCAAGGTGTTTTCCACGATGACTCATATGAGCGATTAGCAGGGACACTAGCTAGCAGATAAACACGGCAATCTTTCACAAATTTCAAACAAACTCCTGAATATTCGTTTCATTTGTACATCCTACAAATTCACGCGTATCAATAACTTTTATTCTTTAACTAATGAAAATGGAGCGATTTTCATTTTTCGATGAAACCGATGGTACTTCCTGGCAAATTCAGGCAAATCGCCCTCGCGACGTGCGCACAACGGTTTTCGACACAGAATTTCGTGTGAATTTTGTATTGCTCAATTTTGTACACCGAATTTTATATTTTTCATCCCTTCGTATTATTTTTTTAACCTAGAGTATCCACTTACTTAATATCAATACAATTAATCCGATGAAGCAAGCAATTCAAAGTGAAGCAGTTTTCTACAACAGAATTCTATAATTAACGCTCCGTCGATAACGTCAATGCCTCGGTTGAATACAGGATAATATCGGGAATCATACCATCAGTCAATATACCCAAGTTGATTCGACTTTCTTCATGGTAACGCAAATAGCGAATTGTCGGGTGTAATACATAGATCGGCAACCCTTATTCAAAACCATGCAGAGAATTCTGATTGATGGATGTCGCCAGATGGCAGCTCTTTACGTTCCACCCTATAAGAAATGCCCAGGGATTTCTGTCGCTTCTCATGTGGATTCGCCCAACCGAATCCCCTAGTATTAAGAACTTACGATTCTTGCCACGCGACAGCACTCTGCGTGTTCCCCTTACTAGGTTCCCCTACTCTAAACTTCTAGCTATAAGAGCTATGTAAAGTTAGCCCCTCGATTTTGACTTTCGCATCTTTTTTTAATTTATAACGATTGTTTGTCGTTTGTTTGTGATTGTTTGATTAATTAAAACGTTTGTTTGATCATATTTTTTATGAAACAAATAAAATAAAAATAAGCGTTAAGTTAGCCGGAAATTTTTGAAATTTTGTCTAATTTGATTTTTTCAAACGCCAATCGATTCGGAATCGTTTGTTGGAAACAAATAATTTAATTCAAACGTTTGTTTGATCGTTGTTTTTCCAAAAAAATCAATAACTAAAATATTGGTTCGTCGTAGCTTTCACACTAGATTCTGGCTTTTTTCTTACCATGCAACTGCGAAGATGCTCAACATGAGATGCACTCAACTACTGAAAGCCAGGATTTGTAAAGTTAACAAAATCTTGTAAACTTGATCAAGTAATCCCGTGTCGCAACATGAATTGTAGGTTATATTGTTACATGCGCGCGACACATATTAAGTCTGGTCAAGCCAGAATCTAGTGTGAGAGCTACGACGAACCAATATTTAATTTATTGATTTTTTGGCAAAACAACGATCAAACAAACGTTCGAATTATATTATTTGTTTCCAACAAACGTTTCCGAGTCGATTGGCGTTTGAAACAATCAAATTAGACAAAATTTCAAAAATTTGCGGCTAACTTAACGCTCATTTTTGTTTTGTTTGTTTGATAAAAAGTATGATCAAACAAACGTTTTAATAAATCAAACAATCACAAACAAACGACAAACAATCGTTATAAATTATAAAAAGATGCAAAAGTCAAAATCGGGGGGCTAACTTTACATAGCTAGCTATAAGACTACCATAGTATAACTAGTATGGGCACTCTTTGTTGGCACTTTGATCTTTTTGTCGTCAATTTTCCGCCATGTTTTTGGTCTAACCTCCAGTGACGGATCATTTGTTCTAGGAACCTGCGGTGTATTACTATCTTACCAGGGACGTATATAAATTTTATAAATTGAAAAAGGAAATTTTTTAATTTAATAATTATCTAAAAAATAAAACAAATAAAAGCTGTTTTTTGTCAATAAATTAAAATTATTAAGGTAGATTTATTAGAGATAAAATATATTAGATAAAATTGATAAAAAGATGAAAAAATATATAAACTAAGGAGGGCCGTTCCGGTTTGGATACGGTGCGAAACAGACGTGTGACATTCATAGAGAACTGGTGGAGGGCGAAAAAAGGGAGTGAGAGGACGCGGAGTGGAGTGAATTTTGGTGGGGGATCGTGGAAAGGGTTGAGGAAAGCGGTAGAGTGTGGGGTGTGAACGAGCTGGAAAAATAGCGTAGTTTTCCAGAAAGAAAAAAGCCGCGTGGCAGTATGAGGTTAGGAAGCGAGGAGAGAGAGACAGCGCGTGAGATGGGAGAACGCGAGAACGATGGACGCAACGGCAGCGACGGCGGCGACGGCGGTGAGCAGCGGCAGGCGGCCGAAGTAGCGCGCGAGGTCTACCTCTACCCTACCGGCCAAGGGATAGAAGGCGGCGGCGGTGAGTACGTATCGGAGTGCACCGGCGCCGCGTGTGAAACGCAGAGGAGACCAATCAGTGCGTTAATGGGAAGCGGACAAACATCGAGAGGACAGTCCGGAGAAGAAATAGAGGAGTCGTCAGGGGAAATGCTGGAAACAGGTAAGAGGAGAAGAGGCAGACCAAGAGGGCGTCTGGCCATCAAGAAACGAAAAATATACTGCGCAAGATCGCTGCTGGACTGTTGGGGATCGGGAAAACGAATGAAAGGAAGCAAAGTACGGCTGGAGGAGGAAAACCGAGGAGAAAAAGAGAAGAGGCAGGAGGAACGAGAGAAAAGTATGTACGCGGCGAGCATGAGAGAGAAGGAAAGCCCCAACAGAGAAAACGATTGGAGGGAGAGAATTGAAAAAATCGAGATGAAAATGGCGGAGGAAAGGAGAGAACAAATAGAAATTAAAATAAGAAGAATTGTGGAGAGGACAGTGGAAGAAATGATGGCCAGATGGGAGGAGAATCAGAGAAGGAAGCAAAAAGAGTTCGAGGGAGAAGAGCGAGACGTGATTCAGAGGGAGAAAGTGGAAGAAATGTTAGTGGGAGAGCAAGACAGATGGAGAGAAAGATTTGAGGAGCAGGAGGAAACAATACGGCGGTTAGAACGAGAAAACGAGGAAATGCACCGAAGACTGGTAGAAGCCGAACGGACCGAGAGGGGCAGAAGCATGAGGGAAACGAGGAAACAGGACGAGAATAATAACAATAATAGTTACTCGTCAGCAACATCGAGAGGGAAAGAAATCGACGAAGGGACGAGAAGGGCCTCATCGCCGCAGAACGGCGGGGAGGTAAGACGGAGCGAGCGAAGGGGAATGAGGGACAGGACGGAAAGACTGGTGGCACGGAGGGAATGGACGCAGCCCAGCGGACGGCGGAACAGCAGGGCGACGGAGCGAAAGCCGGATGCGCTGAGCGAGGATGAGTGGCGATTCGAGGCGCAGGAACGGAACAGGAGAAAATGCAGCATCGTTGTCGTGGGGGTCAGAGCGAGCGGGAGCGAAAAGACAATAGCGAGAGAAATTAGCTCAATCATACGAGCAAAAATGGGGATTACACCGGGAATTGTGAGGGCGATGCGTACAGGAGGGGGAACGGTGGTCACGCTGGATTCGCGCAGGAACAAAATCGGTATCATGAAGAAAAGGGGGAGTTTGAGAGGATCAGGGATTAGGATAGGGGACGATTTGACAGTGCGAGAAACAAGTGTCATGGAGTGGCTAAAAGAAGAAGCGGAGGAGATGAGGAGGTTGGGAAAACGGGTGTTTCTAGGACACATGAAAATATGCATAGACGAAACCTGGTGGTACTGGGTAGAAAGGGAAGGAATAATGGAGAGAATGCCGTTTCGGAGTAAGTGGGGGTGAGAGCACGGAAAACGAGGGGGGTAGCAAAGGGATAAGAGCGATGACGTGGAATGTGGCAGGATACGGGAAGTTGCTAGAAGCGCGGGATTTAATAAGCGATTGGGATATAGTTCTAGTGCAAGAAACGTGGATTGAAGAAAAAAATGAAAAAGGGGCATTGAGCCGACTGGACAAAGCATTTAGGTGGTGGTCGAAGGCGGCGGTGCGAGACAAAAAGAGGGGAAGAGCGGCGGGGGGGGGGCACTTAGTAGGGATCAGGAAAAATATTTGTGATAAATGCAGGGTGGAAGAGTGGCAGTTTGGCCTAGTGATAAAAATGAAAAGACGGGATATGGATAAGGAACTATGGATTATAGAAATATATGTGAACGAAGGCTTCAAGAGAGTAGAAGAGGAACTGAAGCAACGCGTGGAAGAGGGAGCGAAGGCTGGGGCAGCGGTAATAATCGCGGGCGATTTGAACGCAAGAATAGGGGAGGAACAAGGAATAGTGAACTGTGAGAAGGAGGGGGGAGAGGAAGGAAGGAGACACTCGCAGGATGGGGTGTTGAACGCAGAGGGAAGAAAACTATTACGTTTTTGCGAAAGTCAGGGACTAGTAATACTAAACGGAAGAACGAGGGGAGATGAAGAAGGAAGGCTAACTTATGTGGGGGGAGGAGGAGCGGGCTCGGTGCTGGATCTTATAATAAGGCTGGAGGATGAAGAGGAGGGGTTGGTCCAAAAAATAGAGGTCGTGCCGCGGACGGAGTCAGATCACTTACCGGTGACGTTCTTACTGGAGGGAGGGGAAAGAAGAGGGAGGCGAAAGAAAACGGAAAAAAGGGGGGTAAAACTGGTGTGGAAGGAAGAAGGGGAGGGGAAATATGAGGAGGAACTAGACAGAGAGTGGGAAGTGGGCGAAGAAAGGGAGGGGAGATGGGAAGAATTAAAAAGCGCGATATGGAGAGCGGCGGATAAGGTGGGTATGAAGAGGAACATAGGAGGAAGGGAAGAGATAAGAGGGTGGTTCGATAAGGAGTGCAGGGAGCAAAAAACAAGGGTGTGGAGGGCACTGAAAGCCTTTTTGGCCAGTAAGAAGAGGGGAGAGAGGGACGGCTCAGGCGGGGGAAGGGAGATTGAAGTCGAGAAAAAGCTGGAACTAATAAAGGAAAGGAGAGCGATGAAGGAACTGGGTAATAAGAAAAAGGGGGACTGGTTCGAAGAAAGGTGGAAGAGGGTAAGGGAGAGTAAAAATATGGAAGAATGGTGGGCTGCAGTAGGGAAGTTTAGACGGAAAAGAACTACAACCGGAAACGGGATCAGCAAAGAACAGTGGGTAAAGTATTTCGCTGGGCTATTGGAGGGCAGGCAAGAGGGAGGAGGTAACGGAGAGCGGGGAGGAGGGGGTGGTGAAGGCAGACGCGTCGGGGGATCCCAGCTTGGACGAGGAAATTAGCAGGGAAGAAATCGAAAGAGCGTTAAAAGGCCTGAGAAACGGGAAAGCAGCGGGAGAAGATGGCATTACCGCGGAATTTATTAAAGGAATACCCAGAAAAAGAGAGAAAGAGCTAAGGGGGATACTGAACTACATTTGGATAAAGGGAGAGGTACCGGAGGGTTGGGACAAGGCAAGAATCTTCCCGATTCACAAAGCGGGGGATAGGGAGAAGGCAGACAACTATAGAGGGGTGGCACTACTGAATTTAGGATACAAACTGTTAGCAGGCATCATGGTGAAACGATTAAACAGATGGATTGAAAAAGAGGGTATTTTAAGGGAAAGCCAGGCAAGATTTAGAGCGGGGAGAGGCACGAGAGACCACGTGTTTGTGTTAAATGCGCTGATAAATAACAGGTTGAAAAATAAAAGGGGGAAGCTGTACACAGCGTTCGTGGATTTTAAAGCGGCATTCGACAAAATAGACAGAGAGAGATTATTTGAGAAGCTAAGAAGGAAGGATGTGGGAGGAAGGATGCTGAAAATGATCAAAGGAATCTATAAAACGACAAGAAACGAGGTGATAGCGGAGGATGGTATTACAGAAAGTTTCGAAACGGGAAAAGGAGTTAGACAGGGGTGCCCCTTAAGTCCGACACTATTTAATATAGCACTGGATGATATAGACGATATTTGGAAGAGAGCAGGCGTAGAGGGGTCGGTGATGGGCGGAGTGAAAGTTTACGCACTCAAATACGCGGATGACATTGCACTGGTGGCGGAGGAGGCAGGGGAGGTGAGAGAGATGCTGAGGCTGCTAGAGAAATACGCGGAGGAGGCCAGAATGGAAGTGAATACTCAAAAAACAAAAATCATGGTATTCAGAAATGGCGGGCAGCGAAAAAAAGGGGAGGAATGGAGTTACAAGGGAGGGAAGATAGAAGTAGTTAGAGAATTCAAATACCTGGGGTTCTGGTTCTCAACGAGAAACACGATGGGGAGACACTTGGGGAATATGGCGGCAAGGGCGCAAAAGGCGGCAAACGCGGTTTGGGGGGTGATGAAAAGAGCGAAGGTGGATGATTTGAGGAGAAGACTACAGCTGTTCGACTCGCTGGTAAAAGCGGGGGCTCTGTACGGGGTAGAGATTTGGGGGTGGAGAAGAAGAGAGGAAATAGAAAAACTTCAGGGGAAGTTGGTGAAAATGGCCCTTGGGGTGGCAAGAAACACGCCGAATTTTTTGTGGAAGCTGGAAGCAGGAAGGCGGAGTGTGGAAGTGGAGGCAAGGAGAAGGGCAGGGAAGTATATTTTGCAGATATTGAAAATGAAAGAGGGGAGATGGCCGAAGGCGTGCCTGAGAGAGGAAATAAGAGGTATTCTGAATGGGCAACCGTTGAAATGGGGAAGAGAATTTAAGAAGGCAATGGAGGAAGTAGGCGACGGAAGGACAATCAACCTGATGCGGACAAACGAAGGAGGCGCAGCGAGAGTAGAGCAATGTTTCAACGAGGGAGTGAAAGGAAAGAGGAACAGGACATACAAGGAGACTGGGTAAAGGCCGAGGTGTCATCCTACTGCACCTGGTACAAGGAGATAAAGACAGGATGCGAGAGAGAGAAATATTGGGAGAACAGAGAAATAGCGGGGGAAGCAAAAGAGCAGTGGGCCAGACTAAGATGCGGAAACGTAGGGAAAGTAGGAAAAAAGGGGTTCGAGGATTGGAGATGCGCAATTTGTGGGGAAGAGAATGAGAGCCTGGAACACATCTGGGAATGCGAGGTAGCGAGAGGATCGATAAAGGAGGAATGGGTAAAAGGGGTGGACGCCTGGAGAGGAGGGAGGGAGGGGGAAACATTAGAACAATGGACCAAGGAGACATTAAGAGGTGCGCCGCTGAGGGCGATTTGCGAATATTTAAAGGGATGGGGAAGACTGAAAGAGAAAAAGACTGGGTGCCGTTAGTTTGTAGTTGACCATTATATTTAGTTAATAAGTTGTACTTAGTAGTAAGGGCTGTATAAAGCAAAGCTGTACAGATGGAACAATAAATACGGATATATAAACTAATTTATACAGATTGGAACCGATTGTATACATAAATAAGAAAATAAAAAAATGAAATAGTTTGCATATTCTATTATTTGAAAACTAATTGTTATTTATGTCTATTATTATTATTATAAATCATTACATAAACATAGGAGTTCGGTAATCATAAGTAAGGTAAATATATGTGATTACATCAATCATTTATTAATTACATAATGACATACAAATATCTATTACAAAATTACATTAATTATAAAATTAGTGAATAAAGCCATACATATCATAGAAATATACAGCCAATTATTCCAATTGCATACATTCGATCTTTAAAATGATGACAGCAAATTCTGTTGGTTGCGTATAAATTTTCTGCTGTTTTCAACATTAAATCGGGGCGATTGCAAAATATTATCCACTTCCTTGCCCTAAAATTATTACAAATTATTTTTTAGTATAACATTCATCGAAAAAAGTCTTCCTCTCAGTCTACCTTTCATTATCTTTAGGAAAGCGAAAAAAAGAACACTCTGAATTTGCAGTCGTATTTCTGCAATTTTTAACGCTGCACTTTTTGTACCCTTTGATTTTATGCATTTTTTTTATTATAATGTATTATTTTCCGACGTTGTTTTAAAAAATTTTAACCTCTCAACTGCCTATCACAGGCTTCACATCGCCACTTATGAAACAATTCTCTGATTGGTGGCGCCCAAAAACATGGCGGATGGATGCGCAGAACGGATCGACGCGAACGTCGAAAAAGCTTGGAGTGCCCATACTAGTTATACTATGAGACTACTATAAAAACTCGCGCGCTGCCTAACGGAGCGTCTTTTTCCGCACGAAATTTGAAATGAAACGATTGATGTGTATTTTTAAATAAAAATTTATTAAACTACGAGTTGTTCAAATTTACCCCGTGACACCAGCGCGGAAGATTTCGTGGACCAACTCTACGGGGAAGCGTCGAAGAACTGACGCGCAGCGCCACGGACGGTAGCCGCCCGAACACTGAGTCGAGATACCACACCGAGTTTCAAGTCTAGAAACGATAGTCAGTTGGTTACTCGACCCTCCTCGATGCAACACGCCGAATTCCGTTTTTAGTACAAATATAGCCAAAAATAATTATATCGAATAAAGATCATATTAAATTTATTGTGGATAGAACAGTTCATAGGTTATTATTCCCTAGTGATTCCCCACATCGAGAATTTGTTCCGCGACATCTGTGGCCAAGGAGCGAACGAGTTTTTACCCACGTTGGATTGGCGGCAAGTTCGATTCGCAGATTCATTTTGTACGCAAAAATCTTGTACTTGATCGTTTCATTTTGTTTTTACAAACGCATACATACGTGTATGCATTTCTTCCGTGAAAAAGCAATTCTAGACTTTGGACACGTGTAATTTAATTTAATGGTAAATCTTTTGTCAGAAGCGCATTGGTCATGATCGTTCGCTTATGTTCTACTTTTACGGAATTTCAAATAAAGTACAAATTTTCAACATCATTTATTCAACGTCTTTTACATCGACAATTATGTTTTTTTGGTGATATAAGGTGCATATTTCTATAAATTTTTCGGAACATATATTAACATATGTAATTGTCAGATACGTTGATCAAACTTTGAAATTATTATTATTATAATGTTTACAGGAAGAAATTAAACGGCGATGACGATAACAGCTCTTTCGTTTCTGAAGTCATAATGTTCCACCACTGCATCGCCGGAAAGTTTCCTCACCCGTGTATATTAGGCTTCCTTTGGGCCCTGGCCATTTCGACAAGGGTACACATTTGTTTTTGACACACACCTGTAGTAGAGATGAATCGTATTAAGTTTTTTCGAGCTATTTGTGGTTCTGCATCGAGTTCTAGGCAATGTCTCCCAATTTATGACCGCGGGTATCGTAAATAATACGGTCCCGTTACAACAAGAATTAGAATCGCATTTAGCATTAATTTCACTGGTGAAAAAGATTGGGTGGAACACTACCTTACATAAGATACTCACTTTGTTAGTGCCGCATCGCGTTCCCTGGGTTGCTCTTAATCTAATTGGGAGGTGCACGAGGGGGGGTGAAATATACCAGCCCTCCCCCTTTTTATAACCGCATAATAAACGTTGGCAATTAGTGCCGTTTCTTCTCTATACATCGTAAAACATGTGAAATTTAATTTTTTAGAAAATTTTTTTTTTGCCTCAGTAAAAGCACAAGCTCACCTCGCATGCGACATCGAAGCCATGTGCTTGGCATTGTTCTTCTCGTGTTTTTATCGGCTGGCCATACTGATAGTATCTCTATTGACAAAAGTACACTTGAACGTAACAGAATTTGACTACTCGAAATGTACAAATAAATTATATTGATTCAAGGGTGTAGTTGTATCACCGTATGTTATCTCGTCAATGAGCGTCAGTTCTTTATATTCACATTCGATTTTTATAACACAATCATATTTCGCGGGTTATTTTTCATAGAATCGTGACATAAATAAAAAATTCATCTACATGTAAGACATATCGTACTATACGAAACGGAGAACTTTCATCAATAAGTGACGATGTGAATTTAATTCGTTAACGCGGAACATAAGGATTAAAAAGATGCAAAATCTCGAATTGCCTCTAACGGGATGATCGATACTTAGTAGAGTCACCATACGAATTATGGAACAATTATTTTAATCAGAACGATGTGATATAGAGGTATCCTTACTCTTATGCAAAAATCGAGGTCATTTTCCTGCGCACATTGTCCCACTGGTTCTTCCTCATCGACACAACGCAGGCGTTTGCAAACCTGAGAAACGAATGAAACAAATCGCGATTAAATATTAGGAAATATGTATCATGAATTAGAAGTCACGAAGTAGGTAATATAGGAAATGAGATACGGACTTTCGATGGACCGCACGGCGTTCCATCCTCAACTCCCCCGAGAGGTATTAATCTGTGTAACGTAGGAACGCTTTCAATTCGGTTACGTCCGCAAAGTAAGACTTTGCAGTGATAATTATAATCCTCGCCAACGTTATTGAGCTACAATGCGCCGAAAAGCAAATTATTACCAAAAGTAGGTAACTCCAGCAATATATTTGATAAATATTTTGCGAGATATAGGAAATCGTTGAATACATTCGTACCCTGCAGGCAACATCGTATCCCCGATTCCGACATTGTTCCCTGCGACTTGGTTTCCTTAATGATTGTATATGTGAAAATGAAGATAAATTCGATTATGTAGGAAAGTAATGAAGCATGAGACTTATAGAAGGATTAAATACTAATATAAAACAGAGGCAACGAGAAATTGACGAAGAGGAAAGCGGAATATCGTTTGAAAAAAGGCGGAAAATTCTAACGCGTGATTCAAACACTTCCTCGCCGAATGATTTTTCGAACTAGGTGAGAGAACGAGCGAATCTACCATTGTTCTTGACTTTCTCACGTAATTCTAATGATGCGGTTCAAGTGGATTTATAAATATGTTACAGCTATGGATCTCTCTCGCACTTATGAAAGTTGTACATTACCCTTCGATATCTGACAACCACGTTAGAATAAACGCGACTATGACGACGTACATTCGTAAACTCGACCTTCCGTACATGTTGCACTGTTTCTGATTCGGTACACGTACACATCCGGTTAACATTTGGAACAAAAGATCCGAGTGTCAGCAATATTCTTTCGTTTAAATCCATAGAATCAAAATTATAATAAATACCTTTGAAATTGGAAATTATCTTCGAGGAAAATAATTTTAGAGGACTAACGTTGCGACGCGGCGTATGGAAAATTCTAAGTGACGTATCGAAGAAACGAGCGTTAATCTGTCGCATCGATGTACGACGTTAGGAAAAACGGGGCTTACTCGGATTCGCTGCGAAAAATCCCATTTTTGAATTTTATTGCCGCAGTCGATAAAATTTAAAGATAAGCGCACCGAAGAGAGGCCACGAGACTTGCTGGTGTGACACGGACGTCCTTTGGTATCGACTTCCCCGATGTTATAAATATGCGCAAACAAAATAGTAAAAAGTCTTATCGCGCAGTGCGACGAAACCGAGGTTTTTAGACCCGACAAGATCGCTTTTGAAATATATTTTTTCAATTATACTCGTTCTATTAATTGTATTTCAGTAGATTTCACCTCTTGTAAAACACTTGATACCAGTGATTGAAAGAATTGAAGCGCGAGAAGCACGGACCACGGTGAAAATTTGACGGAGATATTGGCGCGATAGGAAAACACAGGATAAAATATAGGAGATACTCTCGCATTCGATAATTATAGAGATTGTTTTATAGCGATTAATTGACTAAATAACAAAGCGAAATACGTTGCGCGTATACGAAACTCCCCAGCTCCCTGGACATTCCTCGTCCTTGAATGTTAGCTTCCGTATAGTAAAACCATCCCCAAGTAAAAATGATTATATATACTTAGATAAAATTATATAAAAATAATGTACAATCATATATATTTATATATACGGTTATATATAATTGTATATAACTCTATACGTTCGTATATATAATCCGATATAAATGTACTACTCGGCTAAAAGGATCGTATATACTTAGATACAGTTATATAAAAATGATATATAGTCATATATATTTATATATAGGTCTATATATAATTTTATTTAACCCTATAATTCGTATATATAATCCGATATAAATGTACTTTCATCAAATTTGATTTTGATAAAATGTACATAGTTCTATATATAATCATATATGGAGATACTATTTTTATAGGGTGTTTATATAATTATCCGAGTAAAAATGAATATATATATAAACATATATAATTGTATATAAATTGATCATATCTAATTGTATACAAAAATTGGCCCGATAGAATTTTATACACTAATATACAATTATATATATTAATATATTATCATATATAACTGTATATTAGTATATACAATTGTATACAAATATATATAATTCTATCGGGCCAATTTTTGTATACAATTGTATATGATCAATTTATATACAATTATATATGTTTATATATATTCATTTTTACTCGGGTCGTTTTACTAACTTATACATTTTTTTCCTTCTATTATATGTAGAAATAATTTTAATATCAAATAATCAGAGACTAGAATTAATATTCTATTAGGTAGGATTTACAATTTTTTAAAAACCCACGCGTTAACCTACATACGTGTTAAACAATATTTGGCGATTATTATGAAGATAAATAATAATACAATTTGATTAATTACTTATGACAGTGAATAACGGTAAACATTTAATTACAACTTTAACAAATTTGTTTATATTTAAGAAATTTTGACATTTTTAACTTTTTCGTTTTTACTTCTTTCCGCCAAGGTGTTTTCCACGATGACTCATATCAGCGATTAGCAGGGACACTAGCTAACAGATAAACACGTCAATCTTTCACAAATTTCAAACAAACTCCTAAATATTCGTTTCATTTGTACATCCTACAAATTCACGCGTATCAATGACTTTTATTTTTTAATTAATGAAAATGGAGCGATTTTCATTTGTCGATGAAACCAATGGTACTTCCTGGCAAATTCAGGCAAATTGCCCTCGCGACATGCGCACAACGGTTCTCGACACAGAATTTCGTGTGAATTTTGTACACCGAATTTAATTATTTCTCATCGCCTCGTATTATTTTCCTAACCGAGTATCCACTTACTTATATCAATACAATTAAAATCCGATGCAAGCTTCCAAGTGAAGCAGTTTTCTACAACAGAATTATGTAACTAACGCTTCGTCGATAACGTCAATTCCTCGGTCCAATATAGGATAATATCGGGAATCATACCATCAGTCAATATACCCGAGTTGATTCGACTTTTTTCATGATAACGCAAATAGCGAATTGAGATAAGTTATGTTAGCCCCGAACTAAAAGCAATCTTAATGAATTATATCCCAAAAAATTGCTCACAATTTGCTCATTAAGGATATAAAATTGCTCAAGCGGTAGCAATTCTTAAAAAAAAGTTATTAAACAATTTTGTAACAAACACGACTTTGACGGTTTCTAAGTCACCCGAGGACGGATCGAATCTTTTTTGGGCTCAAAAAATTGTAATTAATTTGCTCGTCACTGCCCCACCTTTTTATTTGCATTTGATTAATGTTTTTTCAATTAAAAATAATAATGAAATTTCCGACGGTTTAGGCCCGGGAAAACGACGGTAGCGCCACCAGTTTTGAAACATGAAACTATAAAACGCTGAGATATCCGCGAAGTTAGCGTTGTAAATATTCTTTTCACTTTTCCAATATTGGGCGCATTCAGCGCACGGAACAGTTCTGTGATCGCTCACTCCACAACGCTCTTTTCCGCTGAATGCTTTGCTCAGTGAGCAATAGTTGTGCCAATGCAGCGGAAAAATTTTTGCTCGAAAAAATGGCGTCCGCTCACGGAACATGTTCTGGGAGCGGACAACTGTTCCGTGCGCTGAATGCGCCCATTATCACATTTACATGTAAAGAGATTCTTACGAATTTACACTTGTAAATCACATCGGATATTCGAGAGAACTTTGATGATGTAAAAAGATAAATGTGAGAAGGAAATTATTCTAAAATGGACAACTTACAGCAAAGATGTGGAAACTCTGTGTAGACATTTTCAACGAGAAGTTCTATTGCTCACGATGCTCAACATGAGATGCACTCAACTACTGAAGGCCAGGATTTCTAAAGTTAACAAAATCTTGTAAACTTGATCGAGTAATCCCGTGTCGCAACATGAATGGTAGGTTATATTGTTACATGCACGCGACACATATTAAGTCTGGTCAAGCCAGAATCTCGTGTGAAAGCTACGACGAACCAATATTTTATTTATTGATTTTTTGGAAAAACAACGATCAAACAAACGTTGGAATTATATTATTTGTTTCCAACAAACGATTCCGAATCGATTGGCGTTTGGAAAAATTAAATTAGACAAAATTTCAAAAATTTGCGGCTAACTTAACGCTCATTTTTGTTTTGTTTGTTTGATAAAAAATATGATCAAACAAACGTTTTAATTAATCAAACAATCACAAACAAACGACAAACAATCGTTATAAATTAAAAAAAGATGCAAAAGTCAAAATCGGGGGGCTAACTTTACATAGCTCATGTTTGGGACGATTTCGCCATAGGGCGGGTTGTTCCAACCTCTAGATAAAGTGTTCGGTAACTAACTGTCGGATAAAATTTACCCGTCAGTTAAATACGTGAGCGTTGTTCCACCGTTCCTTATCCTACTGTTAGTTACCCAGCGATATATATCGATTCTAACTTCCGAAAATATTCATGACTATGTTCAAATGTAAAGAGATTTTATGAAATCTCTGTTTTATGGAACAGCGAAATTCGTACCCATTAATATTCACCTATAAGTACTGAAAAAATAGAAAACTTTGTTTCATTGAACATTGATGACGAATGAAAGTGTTTTTTCTATAGATAACGGCAAGTAGTCCGAATTCGCAATATTACTTCAATTTCCACATCATCGTCATCATCTTCACTAAATATTATTGGATTTTCGCACAAATTGTCGTTCATTGTCGTTTCAATTTTGTTTGGCTGCTCCAAAACACGGTACGCGATTCGCAGCAATGCAGGTGCAACTTCTTTGGTTATATTAAAGCATTAGTTCCAATCGTTCCACCATGTTTCTATCCCCACCATTAATTTTTACACGTTTATCGGGAGGTTAAGCAGCCTACTCGGTACTTTACGGATCGTATAAGTTACCTTCCAGTTATAGGGCGGGTTGTTCCAACCTCTAGGTAAAGTGTTCGGTAACTAACTGTCGGATAAAATTTACCCGTCAGTTAAATACGTGAGCGTTGTTCCACCGTTCCTTATCCTACTGTTAGTTACCCAGCGATATATATCGATTCTAACTTCCGGAAATATTCATGACTATGTTCAAATGTAAAGAGATTTTATGAAATCTCTGTTTTATGAAACAGCGAAATTCGTACCCATTAATATTCACCTATAAGTACTGAAAAAATAGAAAACTTTGTTTCATTGAACATTGATGACGAATGAAAGTGTTTTTTCTATAGATAACGGCAAGTAGTCCGAATTCGCAATATTACTTCAATTTCCACATCATCGTCATCATCTTCACTAAATATTATTGGATTTTCGCACAAATTGTCGTTCATTGTCGTTTCAATTTTGTTTGGCTGCTCCAAAACACGGTACGCGATTCGCAGCGATGCAGGTGCAACTTCTTTGGTTATGTTAAAGCATTAGTTCCACCCGTTCCACCATGTTTCTATCCCCACCATTACTTTTTACACGTTTATCGGGAGGTTAAGCAGCCTACTCGGTACTTTACGGATCGTATAAGTTACCTTCCAGTTATAGACATTTAACCGCCGGGTAACGTTACCTAGAAGTTGGAAATCCGCCAGTTAGGAGTCTATCCGCCGTGTAGGCTACCTGACACTTTACCTAGAGGTTGGAACAACCCGCCCATAATCGTTCGCACTCCTGGTCTCTAGTCTCCCTGATCTATTATGATCGCTCATTTAAAATACTATATAACCTCAAAATCTGAAATCATTATACGTAAACGATGTATAAACGTAAGAATTTCATTCTTTCGAAATTTTTCATCGTTACGGCTTCCGTCTTGTGTAAAAAATGTAGAGGGAAATAGTCGTCTCTGATTGGAGGATTTCCTTACTTAAGTAGAGTCGTGTGTGAAGGCCTTCACTCCGACCACTCCGACGGTTTGTCTATGTCAATGGGAGCTTTCCAGCTACGAGACACAGAGCGACACAGTGTTGCACAGTGCCTTGGTGTTTGTTGGAACGCTTTGAGGTTTTAAATTCGGTCACTAGAGTCCGCTCGTGCAGGGTACGATAAATCTAGGGACAAGTCAAACGCGTACAAAATATTATTGTATCTGTTAAACGCGTACAAAGTGTATCATTGCACCTAATAAATAAAAAAAAACGATCAATTCATAAAGAATAAAAAAAACGATCAATTCATAAAGAATAAAATCTCTAATTAAGAAATTGGCAACAATGAGATCGACACAGTGTCCAACCATGCTCCGTAGCTGTGTCCGACTGTGTCGGTCCTGTGTCGTTGTTAGAAAGCACCGTGTTCGACACTGTGTCGCTCTGTGTCGCTCTGTGTCGTTGCTGGAAAGCTCCCAATATCATGCTGCTCACTCCCCACGATTGGTCAGTTACAAACGACAACAGCGTCACCAAATTTACATAGTTTTGGTACGCTTTTTACATAAGAGTTGACACTCTTTTCCTCTAGTCTTTCTGCGGAACCGGCGAAACCTTTTCAAAAGGCGGCATTCATTGTCTCTTCATTGTTATGAAAACATGCGATCTAGTTAATGTTGTTCGTGTAGTGCGTGATTTATGTTTATTAAATTATATATTGTTATTATAACAATACACAGTAGTGCCGCCATAACTAATCGCAAAAATGACTGATTCTCAATCTCTTGAGGATTCTCAAATAGCGCATGAGGAAGATACCATAAAAATATTACTTGCCACTGATTGTCACTTGGGTTATGAACACAGCACGAAACGATGTAATTCGAATACAAAGCAGTTAACTTTTTGGTATACTTGTTTATTTTGGTGATTAACGAATCAAAAAAATTCATTTCACAGTACAAGACAACGACAGTCTCATAACGTTCGAAGAAATACTAGAGCTTGCTCTAAAACACGATGTTGATTTCATACTGCTCGGTGGCGATTTGTTTCACGATAGCAAACCCACGCAGAAAGTCGTACTCCAATGTATGGAACTACTGAAGAAATATACTCTGGGTGATCGGTTAGTAAAGTTTTACAGGCTATATACATGTACGCTTCTTCTATTAATATGAAAATATGAAAGAAATCAACAACTTTTACACAGCGAAATTAATATCCAATTGTTGAGCAACCCTGAAGTAATTTTTGCTCACACCTCCCAGAAAACCGTCAACTACGAAGATCCAAATTTGAATGTCGCAATGCCAATTTTTTCTATTCATGGAAATCATGATAATCCAAGTATGAGTCACTACATTTTCATTTTAAATAACAAATGAACATTGGTCTCAAATAAGGCAACAATTTATGTGAAATTTTTGTTAAAGGCTTTCAGTCAACAGGAACAATGGACTTATTTGGGGCTTCAGGTTTCATAAACTACTTTGGAAAGTGGAGTGACTTAACAAACGTGACTGTTCCGCCATTGGTATTTAATAAGGGTAAAACTTACGTCTCGATCTATGGACTGAGCTATATGAATGATCAGAGATTGTCAAGATTGCTCAGAGACAATAAGGTTTACATATGCTTTATCTATATTGTTATCTAAACTATATTATCAAATGGTTTTTTACTTTCCCGACATTTAAATATTGTACTTTTTTATACTATAAGCCGTATATATCTATCAAAAGTTACTCTACGTAACTAGAGGCTGTGTTTGACAGAAGGAGAGATTGTTACAATTTTTTAACACATCTCTAAACAGTTTGATTTGGAAAAAATGTCACCTATATTTCAGCTCCAATGGTATTGTCTGCCATTCTCTATATACATTTTCCATTCTCTATATACATTTTCTATTCTCTATATACATTTTCCATTCTCTATATACATTTTCTATTTCTATATACATTTTCCATTCTCTATATATGTTCTCCATCTCCGATCCTAGAAAGGTAGATGAAAGGCAAATGTCTGAAACGGCCACTTTAAAATATCAGCCCCATGTTTGGTGGGCAAACATGCATGTTAAATAGAATAATTGCCAATTTTTTAGTTTATTCACATTGTAAATTTTGGTTTTCATCCTCTGATAGTTTTTGCATAATTTCTAAAAGATGTATTGGCATTTGCCAGGCGACTGCTATTATAAGTAATTTTATTCATTACAACAAGATATTAAGAGAATGGTACATTATTTAGAAAAAATTGTAAAAGTTTGAAAGAGTAATTATCGTGCAATGTTAACTAGTGTATTATTATTATTTATGGAACTGCGAAGCTTTATGAAGCAAACAGAATCCAGAAGCTCTAGATACTATTACAACATAGAGCAAATAACAGTATGTAATAAACGCAATGTAGACATTCGTTATGGTGGCATACTGAAAAATATTGGTGACATATTTTACGAGCATCTGGTTCGGCAAATTAATTGTTCAATAATATTCAATCTCTTGGAACAAATAGATATTTATTATATTCAAAAAATGATAATATTTCCGTTTTACCATATAGCAATAATATAGTATTTCTTCATTCCTTTTGAGATTATTGATGGAGCATAGTGGAGAGATTCCAATATACTCTGCCTGCTACTGAAGGCTGAACTATAGTCACACTTCCAACATTATGTATCTCATAGGTTTTAAGCTACCATATAGAACAAACAAAAAGAATGTTATGATTTCAGGTCACTCTTCTTCGTCCTTCTGGTATATGCGATCCTTTCAACCTCCTTGTGCTTCATCAAAATCGTGCAAAGCACACTGTTAATGGTTATATCCCTGAGAACAAACTACCAGGCTTTCTCGATTTGGTATTCTGGGGTCACGAGCATCAATGTCGCATAAAACCAGAACTTATCGTTAATGAGTCAACTGATCCACCAACGCGTTACTACATCACTCAACCTGGTTGGTGACACAAATCTTATCATTCAGTACAATAATAAGGAGGGCTTTTAGTCATAAAAACAATTACCCAAAACATTGTATTCTTTATTTTGTATTGGTAGTTGAGATACCACCTCGTATACACTGCTGACAAAACCGATAAATAACAGAGAAGTTGAATTATTCATAAATTCAAAAGGGAATATTTATAATATTTCCAAAAGGGGTATAGGATATTATAAATATTTCTCTAACAATATTCAACTATCTGGATTGCCACTCTTCTAAACTCAAGGCCATCTTTTTACACATTTTTCAAAGGATCAGAACAAAGAAAGTTTTGTTCATGATTCTATCAACTGTTTCATAGCTGCAAAGTTTCTGGAAGTAACAAAATATCAAATATACTCGAAACATGATTTGCTGTTTTGGCCAAGGTGAAATAATGTTTTGCTCTTGAATTGAAACTTGAAAAAAAGATTGCTGCTTTCTACAAAGTTCGTTATGGACAGTCTGATTTTGAAACATAAAGACCCTGCTCAATGCAAAGATTAACGTTCATGAACTTTGCTAATAATTGGCGATTCACAGGAAGTTCCGTGGCAACGTCTCTGTGCGAAGGTGAAGCGACGGAAAAACATATTGGCCTTCTCAAAATACACAAGAAACTTTTTCACATCGAACCGATAAAACTGGAAACCGTTCGACCGTTCGTTTTCGACAGTATTTGTCTTCAAGATGTAGACCTTAAACAGAATTACAATCAAAGTCTGGCCGATTTTGTTTTCGATTATGTGGATAATTACATCGAGAATGAACTTATTCCTCGAGCTGGATTACTAGTAACAGGTTTGCCAAAATGTTGTGATTATCCATTTGTAATTAATATTCATTCATGCATGGGTCTTAATTAACGTAGATTGATCTATCGACCTACGAAATGCTTTTCAATCATTTCGTTGATTCAGGCCATCCTCGACAACCCACCATACCATTAATTCGTCTAAGAGTATTTTACACCATGGATTCCGAATTATTTGATACAATGAAGTATGTAACATTATTTTGATTTTTCATGATAGTTTTTATTCTCCTATTGTGTTGTAATTTATGACTAGTTATTATTCATTGTTATTGTAGAATATCCCGAAAATATTGCGATAGAGTTGCCAATCCACGTGATATGATACTCTTTCGAAAACAGAGAGTCGCCACAGATGAACACGAAATGGGAAACGTGTTGGATGGTGATGAACTCGATGAAGGAGATATAAGCGATTTTTTTCGACAAGATGCGGTTCAGAATACTTTCAATTCGTACTTTAATATAAATAGTCTCATCTAAACCGTGCACAAGCAAATAAGAAATTTTTTGGTTTTACATGTTACTCGAACAGGATGACGTTGACTGGAATAAGACGGTTCAGGGTTCAATACGAAAGTATTTTGAACAGGAAGCTAAGAAGGATTCCTTAACAGTCCTCTCTGTCGAGGGCTTGAACGAGGCGTTGAAACGATTCGTCGAGGCCGCGGACGACGACGCTTTTGAGGATGTCGTAAAGTAAATTAAACAAACGTCAAACCATTTGTCTTTTAATGATCACCTGAGTTTTATACATTTACAATAATTCAATTACATAATTTTCATTTAATACTTTCAGTCATCAGTGCAAGAAAAATATGCAATACATGAAGAAATATGACCTTCATGAGGAAAGTGAGATAATCGAGCAGCTGAAAGTGTACAGAGATGAGCGAAGTAATACGGAGAAAACTGAAGATGAAAGACGCGACGTTAGTAGAATTTCTTTGTTATTAATACTATACAACTACCGTGGACAAAGCAATGGAAGAACGAACAATTTTGCACCGTTCAGTTAATGGAGATATTTGTAGTAAACAAAGATGACATTTTTTAAGATCATTTTGTGCATATCTTTATAACTATCATTATATTACATTTCATCGACTGAATATACAATTTTAATATTGCACGAATGCTAGCCGATCTCAGATTCTGTCCATATTTTTACTCTAGAACCTCGATAGATTGCGTAAATACTCAACATTTTCAATGTCAACTTGTAAATGTTAGACGAAAGTGTTCGATATTTTTTTAGATTCTTCCACAATTTTTATTCACTGCGTTCAGAAATAAAAGCAGTAAATTAAAGTTAAAAAAGACAGGAAAATTCTTGAGTATTTCTGAACAAATTCTTGAATAGCATATCACGTCTATTATGCAAAGTAATTAAAATGCGCGAGAATTAATATCTAGGCATTGTTCATCCCCGTATTGTATTATAAATGCACAGGTCCAAAATCTTTTAAACGACAAATCGCGAAAGTCACGAAAAAAACTGACGCAATCAAGAATGGCGCCGATGGCTAATACAAATTCCGACGAGAGTAATGAAGAGGATGCCAACGATGAGAAACGATCAGCGACACGAGGTGGCAGAGGTGCGCGCAGTAGAGGCTCAACAACAACAAGAGCAACTCGTGGTAAAGGAAGAGGTACCAAGAATCCACCAGTCGTAGCCATTTCTTCCAAAAAAACTTCCAGTATTTTTGGAGACACCTCGGTACGCAAAAAATGTTTAATTATATTTTTCATCAAAACCCCTAAATGACCAAGTAACTTTCGAATTTTATTTTTAGACTGGCAACACATCGCGAATCAATACTACAGTAGGACGAAAAAATGATCCGATTTTCGTGCCTGATTCCGACTCTGATTGATTGAGGTTCTGAATAAACAAATTATTCTCGTCGCTTCGAGCACACGGTCCGCTCTTTGAGCATGGTAAGAGCTCATTCCAATTGAATCCACCGTTGTTCAAGCTATGGCTTTTAAACGAGGATGGGCATTGAGTAGAAGATTTCTCTCGTGCATCGTTGAATTCAAACAAAAACACTGCTACCTCGAAAATCTTTTAATTTATTCCATCGTCTACTATTGTTCGTTTTTGACAGTTTATATATATGCACATTCTGTCTATTTTTATACTCTCCATTCGTTTTATTCAAGTATTGGTACGGTTGTTGATCAATAAACCACGCTTGAGTTTTCATAAAAGATAATGATCCCACCACAATCGACCCTCTCCACGTGTATTCATATATCTTTTTACATAATATTTTTCTCATCCAACTAAAGTGAACCCATTCTTGAGCAAATTTCTTAGTCGATCGGTAGCGTTACGCATTGTTAAATTCAGAGCTGCACATTTCGAGCGATGAGATTTAGGGTTTCGCCGCGTAGATTTACATTTGGGAAGTTAAGGAATGGGAAGGCCATTCTTGTATATTATACAGTCTTCATTGGAATCCGTTTTATTGGTGTTCGTTCATACGGATGCCCAGAAACCCTCGCTGCTCGCAGAGCATCAATCGTTTCAGCTTGGACTGAAACAAAACGATATTGAACAATATGTCAAAGTATCAAAAAATTACAAGAATCACAATTAATACTAATAATCAAACAAGATTCTGACCATAATGGTGTAATAAATTGCAATCGCGGATTTAGCGTTCATCCTGCAATTTTCATCGTACACGGCGCGTTTTCCGGGACCCCAGCCTTTCGAAAATGTAATCTGTGGTAGAATCAGGTCATTTGTAACGAGAACAGAAAAAGCATAAATTCACACGTGTCTATAAATTTTGTTTCCTCTCAAAATGTACGTCTTTCTCGAAATTCCAATGAAACTTGAAGGAATTCAATTTGAACGTTGCAACTATCGTTCATTGGCTTTCCGGTTGTTTTGTATCCTCTTGCAAATCAAAATTGAGCAATTTGTTTTACACTTTTCATCGAGAAAAACTAAATATTTAGGACTCGTGCACAAGCATACTCACTTTATCTCTCGACCATAAACAAAATATTGATTTAAGCTTTGGATTTTTTAATGTATCGATATGATACGGGTGATGTTCGACGATTGAAAAATATACGCTTTGTTCATATCGCCAGGAAATGTGCGCATTTTTATGTAATATCTTGCGCTTTCATGTATCCATTTGAATTTGATTTAAGTAAATATGTATATGTGCATTATGAATGCACAATGATAGAAACAGTTAAGAATCATATGACAAACGGTGAGACTCGGGCAGCAATCGTACCAATGAACAGTGATACCATTCGCATCGAATGTTTTATACTAAATAGTATATATGTGAATATGCAATATGTCAATTGATATTATCATGAAGAGTTAGAATTAGTGTTCCATTGCTTAGTTCTTGTTCAGATTCTTCGATCTAAATTCAGCGAGATGTGGAATATTCCTGAAGATAAGTATAAAACTCATATGCGTTTATTTATTGGAAATTCATATGCAGCGTATATGAACCTGTGAGGGACGAAAGTCGCAGATCGCGTAGATTATAAGAGACGAATGGGACATAGGAACGAAGTGATTAATAAGAGGAATTAGTCCAAGCAATAGAGCTCTAAAATCACCAGTTTTTGACAAAAATAGCACCCGATAACGGCGAGTGCCATCAGACGCGGAGCAGCCTCCCGTTCATTACTGACCACTTTCAACTCCTGATTCCCATTTTATATTTTGTTATTAACAAATTAGTGAAAAAAACCACATTTTTTTCGTTTTTTGGTTATAAAACAAAAAATAATGAAGGAATCTGTTTGGTCCCAATGGACGAATTGTAGGTAATTGAAATACGCATAAAATGAGCGCTGAAAGAAGCCGATCGGTCAATAATTAAGGCAGATACACTGACAGAACCGAGAAAAAAAATGCTTGTTTAAAAAATGTAGAACTCCGCCATTTTTAAAGTTGTAGTCCAGGCTCTGCGCGAGATAGTAGGTATTGATACATACTTTTTGTGTGCGAAATCTGGACGCTGTCGGATAATTAGTTTTTGCGTTATTGCAATGAACATTTAAATGTGCCATATTTTGCGGAGAGGCTCGATGCTCTGGAGGTCGTCCGATTTAAGTTTAACAAGTGGCTTTTGAAACTAGAACTCTTGACCTATAAATCGTCAATTTTAGATTTTCGTTCAATTGCCTTTAAGTAGGTGAAAATCGTGCCTAAACATGACCAAAAATGCCCGAGCGCGCGAAAGTGGTCGAGTAGTGGGGGTAGACCGGCAGACCGGGGAAGCCGCATATATATACTAATAGAAGCACGCTCGGCCCAAGTTTCGTATCTATTTATTTGATTATTTTAAGAACCAGTGAGACTATTTTAACATTTTTTTAAATTTCGGGTAACTCGGTCACCGGAATCCGATTCTTTACTCAGATTTCATGTAAAATGAACGAAAAACTTTTTTCAGATGTTTTAACCTACACGTCCTCACATTAATTATAATGCAATTATCATTTTTTAATATTCAATGTTTTACTTCGTACATTGAACAATTAAGAATATTATTAAATATTATTCGAATATTATTCAAATATTTGAATATTATTATTATTATTATTTGAATATTATAGGAATATTATTCGAATAATATTTAATAATATTCTTAATTGTTCACTATATATTATATTAATGTAAGGACGTGTAGGTTAAAACATCTGAAAAAAGTTGTTCGTTCATTTTACATGAAATCTGAGTAAAGAATCAGATTCCGGTGATCGAGTTACCCCAAATTTAAAAAAAATGTTAAAATAGTCCCACTGGTTCTTGAAATAATCTCCGCAAAATATGGCACAATTAAATGTTCATTGCAATAACGCAAAAACTAATTATCCGACAGTGCCCAGATTGCGCACACAAAAAGTACGTATCAATACCTACTATCTCACTAAGAGCCTAGCCTATAACTTTAAGAATGGGGGAGTTATACATTTAAAAAAAAAAAACGTTTTTTTTCTCGGTTCTGTCAGTGTATCTCCCTTAATTATTGACCGGTCGGCTTCTTACGACGCTCATTTTATGCGCATTTCAATTACCTACAATTCGTCCATTGGGACCAAACAGATTCCTTCATTATTTTGTGTTTTATAAGCAAAACACGAAAGAATGTAGTTTTTTTTCACTAATTTGTTAATAACAAAAAATAAAATAGGAATCAGGAGTCGAAAAGTGGTCTTATGATCGGGAGACTGTACCGCGTCTGATGGCACTCGTCGTTATCGGGTGCTATTTTTGTCAAAAAAAAAAGTTTATTTGCTTGGCCTAAATAACAAAGCATCAAAAAATAATTGAGGGAGTCGTAAGCAAGAAGGCATATAGAGAGAGAGCGAGAAAGCGAATTAACGCGGGGATACACGTGAGGCCGCTGTGAGCCAATAGAGAAGTTTAGATAACAAGATAAATTACAGATAATAGAGCGTCATCGACTGGAGTAAGTCGATGTGAAGGTAATCACGGTTGATAGTAAGAAAAGAGAAAAATATTAGACGAATAATAACGAAAACATAGGAACTAAACAGTATTCTAGTTCAAATAATGGTCATATATACTATCGGCGGAAAGTTTCCGGACAAAAGTTGAAAACAGTACCGGAACGTTTTTTTATGCCATTTCGCCGGTAGTTGGCCTAGGCCAATTTAACTGACGCTATTTAAAGAGCAGGGATTTCCCTTTATTTTAGCTTTTTAAAAAAAAAATTAACGATTTTTTTTACAATTGGCATCCAGTTTTAAAAACGACAATTTTCGGTCGTTTTTTGTTCTTTTGCAAGTGGACCCCCTTCGCAGTAAAAATTTGTTTAACAAATTTTTTTCACCATACTCATAAAGGGGGAAGTCTAAGCTTCAAGTTCATTTTTTAGAAAATTGTCTACGAATTTTTTTTTTCAACCATATGTCGTTTTTTGAGAAAAATAGACAATTTGAAAATTGCTCCATAGGATGAAAACAATGAGGTTTACAGCAAAACCTCAAGATGGCAAAAAGTTGTATTACTTGCTGAGTTCAGGAGAATTTTTTCAGATTTTTGTTTCGAAATTTTGTTTTCACTTATTTCCGGTCAGTTCGATTGATCTGAACACCATGAAAATAATAGAATTAAATTGTTTACTTACATAGAAGAAACTCCGTCATCAAAGAAACCTCCCTTCGGAGGTTTCTTTCTGTAGTCCCGACACATGTTAAACTTTAGTCTGAAAAGACTAAGTAAAAAATTTAATTCTATTATTTTCATGGTATTCAGATCAATTGAGCTGACCGGAAATAGGTGGAAACAATATTTCGAAACAAAAATCTGAAAAAATTCTCCTGAACTCAACAAAAAGTAATACAACTTTTTACCATCTTGAGCTTTTGTTATAAACCTCATTGTTTTCATCCTATGGAACAATTTCCAAATTGTCTATTTTTTCTAAAAAGACATATCTTTGAAAAAAAAAAATTGTAGACAATTTGAAAAAAAATGAACTTGAAGCTTCGACTTCCCCCTTCATGAGTATGGTAAGGAAATTCGTTAAAAAAATGTTTGCGAAGGGGGTCCACTTGCAAAAGATAAAAGAAACGACCAAAAATTGTCGTTTTCAAAACTGGGTGCCAATTGTAAAAAGAAATCGTTCCGGCTGTGATGATTGAAAAAAGAATATATAGTTATAAAAATGATTTTAATAGTTATTAACAAAAATGAAAAAAAATTTCAAAATTTTCAGAAATCGAAAAAAGTAGTGATTATGGGAAGCCCACGATCTACCCAGGCTTAAAAATTATTAAATTGATAGAAGTTTAACATAATAAATTTTCAAAAAAGTCAAAATATGCATTCACTTTAAAAAAAGAATTTATATTAATTTGTTTTGTTTGTTCTTCGTGGATGTGTAGAAAAAGGGGTGACGTGGAAATATATTTATATGATACACGAGGTTAATGAGAAAGAATGACCAATGGAAAACTTTTATTGTAGGTACAACTCTAAACGTCTGTCTCTCGTCTCGATCAAACTACAACTGCTTCTGGGCCTCTCGCGTACGCGTCCCCTCCACTCAGCGCGCGTACGCATGTCTTCGTTTTTGGCGCGACGACGCTTTCGTTTGAATTCACGCACGAGTGTTTCTTCTATCGTTTTCTCGTTCCTACAATTTGAAGTTAGAAACTTAAAAACCACATTCAAAAACACGTCACATATTCTTTTTATATTTTTTTTGAAAAGTACATTCGAAAACGAAAGTTTGCAAAAGAAAGATTCAGTTTGGCCTACTATTCAAGAAGCTATGAGCAAAAAAGCTGAATACAGCGATTTTTTGAAAATTCGATATCTCTTGAACGGGTAATAAAAAGAAAATTCAAAATTTACCATAAAGAGTTTTTCGATAGGCACTAAAACATATTTTAAAAAATTGAGACAATAACAAAACAGTGTTTGAAACTGTAACAAACAATCTCAAACAAAACCTTCTCGTACAAACATTTTCTACTGTCTTTAAAATGTAAAACGTGATCGTAAATGTAAACCGTAAATCGTACAAAAAATTTTTTAAGTTTTACATGATTTCTTTGATATGATCTATTAGGATGCTAGAATTTTTAATAACTCGGTTAAACATATTTCTATAAGATGAAAACAGTCGAGGATGCGTGATGCTCGTGGCTGTATATAAACCAGAGATGAGGGAGAGATCACCAATGCTCGACTATGGAGTCTGTATGAGAAGATGGAACTCCCTAATGCTCAGGTGGTCAGACTAGCGTGTCATCTAGTAATTTATATAGCGCCGACGGCGGCGCTGCCGTCAGCTATGTAAAGTTAGCCCCCCGATTTTGACGTTTGCATCTTTTTTTTAATTTCTAACGATTGTTTGTCATTTGTTTGTGATTGTTTGATTAATTAAAACGTTTGTTTGATCATACTTTTTATCAAACAAACAAAACAAAAATGAGCGTTAAGTTAGCCGCAAATTTTTGAAATTTTGTCCCATTTGATATTTCCAAACGCCAATCGATTCGGAATCGTTTGTTGGAAACCAATAATATAATTCGAACGTTTGTTTGATCGTTGTTTTTCCAAAAAATCAATAAATAAAATATTGGTTCGTCGTAGCTTTTACACTAGATTCTGGCTTGACCAGACTTAATATGTGTCGCGTGCATGTAACAATATAACCTACAATTCATGTTGCGACACGGGATTACTTGATCAAGTTTATAAGATTTTGTTAACTTTACAAATCCTGGCCTTCAGTAATTGGGTGCATCTCATGTTGAGCATCTTCGCAGTTGTATGGTAAAAAAAAAGCCAGAATCTAGTGGGAAAACTACGACGAAACAATATTTTATTTATCAATTTTTTGGAAAAACAACGATCAAACAAACGTTCGAATTATATTATTTGTTTCCAACAAACGATTCCGAATCGATTGGCGTTTGAAAAAATCAAATTAAACAAAATTTCAAAAATTTGCGGCTAACTTAACGCTTATTTTTGTTTTGTTTGTTTGATAAAAAATATGATCAAATAAACGTTTTAATTAATCAAACAATCATGAACAAACGACAAACAATCGTTATAGATTAAAAAAAGATGCGAAAGTCAAAATCGAGGGGCTAACTTTACATAGCTGCTGCGTCAGACACAATCAAATCACACACACACACACAAATTGTGTACATGAACTCTGGCTCATATAATCACGACCAACACGCGCACAAAAAGAAGCGTATCTCGGACGACAGCGCTTCCAGTGGTCAAAAGGTAAACTAGTTGAGAACGGAAAGGCGTGACCATCTTTTTTGGCGGCGACGTATTATTATGTTTGGTCGCCTTATACAGACTCTATAAGCTCGACAAAATGTTGAAATCATGAAGTCTAGACAGGAGGAGATCATACTGCATTGACAAAATGCTGAAAATATCGGACAGAAACGGTGGAGAGTAGAACATTTGTTTTCAGCCGGGAGTGGCGCTAAATACAGCAATATCTATCGCGACAAATCACTCTTCCTAAATTTCGGGAAAGTCAGCTCTATAAACTTAGCCGGCAACTATTGAAATATCAAATTTGTTTTCTATACCATAGATCAAATTTAGTGTTTGTTAGTTTTTATTTATTGACTAATACGGAAAACAAATTTCGTGTCAAAGTTAGCCGCGCGAAAATGATTTTTAATGATTTCGAACTTTTCTTCGTACCTAATCGTTTATTAGTATTTGTTAGTCGATTTGTATCGTTTGTTAGAGCTTTATTTTCATTTAAACGTTGAAAAACTTTTCGGCCTTACAGCACGATGCCAATGCTCTAGGACCGAAAACTTTCTCATCGATTTGATAAAAATGAAGCTCTAACAATCGATAAAAATTGACTAACAGTCACTAACAATGAACTAAAAATCAAGTAGGATGAGAAGAATCAGTATTTTGCTGATATTGAAGAGTTACATGGGCAAAGCGGTGCCTGGCCGTCGTGGCAACGTAGCTAACTTCACGTAGCCTGCAGCGTGCTGTAAGTCCGAAAAGGTTTTAATGATTAAATTAAAGTAAAGCTCTACCAATTAACAAACAATTGGGTACGAAACAAAATTCGAAATCATTAAAAATCATTTTCGCGCGGTTAACGAAATTTGTTTTTGTATTAGACAATAAATAAAATCTAACAAACGCTAGATTTTATCTATCAAGCGCTAATAAGTCACTAACAATCGATTAGCATAGGAAAAAATTCGATATTTCAATAATCGCCGGCTAAGTTTATTGGGATCTGACATGGAGGCGTGGTCAAATTCAATAGGGCGCAGACCGGGGTGCAGTCGCCTGTCAAAACCGCGCAATAGTAGACTTACCGTGCCAACGTGCGGAGAAACAGTTATGATAATAAAACGACACTGTGATATGAAAAAATATATGCTTTATTGTAATAAATCATTAAAATAAATTTAAATTTCCATAAATTTGTCGTCTTTAATAATAGGTGAAGATAAATTCACAGTGGCACATATAACTGTAAAAATGTCTCGTAATCGGGGGATAAGGTTAGCTGGCATTCTATCACCTACGATTTTAAACAATTGTATACGTTGATTCGATCGTTCTATGTGCACATGAGAATTTATTTCACAAGTAATCCTTAAAGCGTTTTTCCATGCTTGGTGTTGCTCCACTTTCTCCATTTTATCGAATAAATTTTTTTGGTATACGCACCGGGCATTTTTTTGGGGGAAACTATGGAACGTCAGTTCACGATTTTTTTTTAAAGAGCTCTCGCATCCATATACGGAACATGCAAATCTTTTTTTCGATGGGTTGCGAGATGTAAAGACACCTACTTCTGCCATTTTTTGTTCAATTTTTCAAAATTACTGATATTAATGATAACGTTGTAACTTGAGCAATGCACCCCGGTTTTAGTTTCAACGTGTACCACCAGATGTCTCACGAATTTTGTCAGATCCCAATAGAGCTGGGAAATGTTTAGCGCCACTCTCGGCTAAAAACGGAAGTTTTACTCTTCACGAGTTTTGTACCATTTCCGTAACCCAGTGTGGCCTCCTGTTTAGGATCCATGGTTGAAATCTCGAGGATTTATTCTGCGACACGGGGGCACGCAACATACACATACACAGGTGCGCACGCACACGCACGCATGCGCCACACACATGGGGCATTCCACACTAAACCGGACACCATTTAGCTTGTGGCCCTGAACACAGGAATATCTGTCGCCAGAATGCCACTCTCCTGAAATTTTACTAATGACGCTTCTATTCCCGGGTAATTTGAACCGGGAATAGAAGATTTGATTACATTTAAGGAGAATGGTATTCCCGAGATAAATATTGCTATGTTCAGCATGACCCCTGCTAAAAACGAAAGTGCTACTCTCCAAAAATATTGTACCATTTCCGTAACCCATCGTTTGGTTTCCACCTATCTAGGCTACAAAGGCAAAGGCAGCAAGGGATCATGATTTAAAATAATATTTGACGGTATATGTATTATTGGAAATGGGTTGAGAAATAATTTATAACTCAGGAAGATGTTCAATTAACTGTCTAACTTTATTAATAACGCGAGGCAAGGTCCATCTACTCTTGACAAAGATCTCTACGAGACTGACGACTTGTCGTACAGAAAGGAACAGTCGCTACGCTAGAAAAGAAATTATAAACCCTTTGATTCTTTGTACGTATTTCACCATTATCGAATCGCCGGTCAATATTTATGTTTGCACGGGCTCGTGTGTCGATTTGTTTTTGTACCCTAATCTATGTATACGTAAATATATTTCTTACTCTAAATAATTATCATATATCCAATATGTATTATAAACATACACATTAACGAAATTCCTGTAAAATGGGATTTGTCTTTCAGACGTCGACTAAAAAACCAAATAATAATCGATGCACTAATGATATATTATGATATATCCAAATAAAAATTATCAGTCATCGTTTATTAAATGATTAAAATATATTTAGTTTATTTTGTAAATAATAATGAGCGTTACCGGGGACGCTGAAAAAAAGATTAATATTTAATGTCAACACGGATAACTAAAATATGGAAATTGAAAAATCGAAAAAAATAGATCACATCGTTATTTTATTATCTCCCTAAGCTTAAAAGTTGTGGGATACATGAAAGTTTTTTACAAACAAATTTCAAAAAAATCAATCAATACGTGTTTTTTTTTCTAAATCAACAATTTATATTAAAATTTGAAAATCTTATAGAAATACAGCTGGAAAAATTTGTTCGCTATGTTTTTATTGAAAGTACGTTCAAAAAGAAAAATTTTTAAAATGTCCAATTTGGCCCATTTTTCGCAAAGTTATGGGCGATTAAAAAAAAGTAACGTAATTTTTGAAAAATCGTTATCTTGAAAACGATGAGACAAAAAAAATTGAAAAAAAAACATGGAGGCCTCTTTAAACCAATACTAGAGCATAAACAATTTTCAAAAAAGTTGGAGATGAAAAGCTAAATGGTTTGCGGTTTGGCCTGGAATATATATAGAAACTGGTGGTCCACATACGTCGGTCGAGTGTTTTGGCAAATGAGACAGTGCGATTAATGATGACATATGTCTATATATTCTGGGCCCGTATGCGTTGCTCGAATTTTCGAAATCGATGTAAAGATACGCATGGACAACTTGCATAAATCCGCCGATGTTTTTTATTCTTTCACCTATCAAATCTCTACGAACTTTGATAAAAAGACGAATTAGAAATTCTTGAAACAGAATTGAATAATGGGATAAAAATATAACTAATCATCGTCGGTCCAGTTTCATTACGATAAGGCTTCAATGTTTTTTACTATAGCAGAATATTATTTCGCAGAAATAAAAGAATGTTGGACCAGCAACGTGAGATCGCCGCAACATGAATGGTTCTTTATGTTTCAGCTTTTAACTTCTTCAACGATCTGGTTTCGTTATATGCATATTTTCTGAACTACCGTGACAAACTACAAAGCTGGTGGGATTAGTAATTAAATGTAGTAAATAGTTTACTCTTTCTTTAGTCATTTGTTATTTTATGATATCACACATGTTTGATGTAAATTATCAATTCAATTGAGAATAAGAATTAACAAAGTTCTTGTGCAGTGACAAAAAGTGTATTAAGGTAGTTATATCGTGACGTTAAGATCGAAAAATTATTTTTCAGTTTTTCTCACATATAAAATGGTTTGTGGGCTCAAGTTAATAAAGAAAAATTCTTGCGAATTGACTAAAGAACAACATACTCCAAATTCAAGGTCATCCAAGGTAATACGTACTTGCTGTATAATTGCAAAAATTGCGAAAATTCTTTTCTTTAGATTTTTTTGAAAAACTATATAAAGCTTCTTTGATGTTGCATAAAAATGTATGCAAAGTTTTAGAAGGCTTCACCGAATAGAAGCGAAGATATTTATGGATGAAAATGCAACTTTTAACACGCGCTCTTATAAGAGACTACCGAAAATTCTTATCTTCACCAATAAATATCTCAACTTCCGCGTGGTAAAACCTTCCAAAAATTATTACACACGTACATATGACATCAAAGAACATATATTCAAATTTTCAACAAAATTTTAAGAAAACGATAAAACGATAGAACTACCTTAAGAAAAGTTGTTGTTTTTTTTTTAAGTGTCTAACTATGGAGCCGAATAGAGTAAAAAAAATTATAGATTTTATGCGCATAGAGGCTGCAATAATACGAAAAAGCGCACACAATCGAGATCGTATCGGTTTCCGTTACGTGACGGTTCTCGTTTTGACATTTGGATAAAAAACACAGGTAAGCTAATTTTTATTTATTACAACGATACGATATATATTTGCCAGATTACTGTGCGCTTTGGATAGACTAAACGCGACGCACGCGATAAAGGTATTTCATGAAATACAAATGGACAGGGGTACTGCGCTCTTAATAACATTTGTTTATGTGTGTAACAAAATAACAAATGGATAAAAGATGAGGTTTTTTTTATGTTTTTCGGTGTGCTGAAACAGAATCTGAGCTGAAAATTGATAAACTTAGATAATAAATTTAAATATTGTGGTTTTTATACAAAAAAGTGTCAAAAAATTCGTTATTTTCGATATTTATGATTTTTTTCAGACATGCTGGGAAACTTAGGAAATAAGTGAATTGTAGCTCTTTTCTGGCTGCGATATAGGATCCACCATTTGGAAATGGAGCAACGTATTCAAAATTGTTGGGAAAATTGATAGACATCATATAAACTCATCATAAGCTTTGAATAACAAGATAAACGAGAGATACCCACACAGCACAAAATATTGCGGCAATGTTGCTAGAATCTTTCAATATTACATGTTGCCATGCAATATTGCTGCAATGTTGATAGAATCTTTGTCAAAAAATATTGCAATATTGTCACAATATTATGAATTCTGAATTTTTTAAATATAAAAATCACAAATATTCAAATACAAAAATGTCAAGTATTAAAGTAATGAATATTTGAATTTGAAAAAATGCCGTGGAATCGGATTCGTAGAGCGCCCTAATGTTAGCGCAAAATGTTAATATATGGAATATTTGACAAAATTTGGTGCGGCTTTAATTAAATATTGTGAGTATTCCAGGAACATTAATAATGTTCCTGGAATATTTTTGAAAAATATTGCAACAATAGTTTGTTTGAATATTGTAGCAAGTGGGCATTCAGATATTGCTGCAATGTTGCTACAATATTTCTGAAATAAATCACAATATTCCTACAATATTGTTGCAATATTTCTGTGCTGTGTGGGTAATAATGAAAAACACAGATTTTTCTCAGTGATCGACATGTATGCAGAAAAATTTTCTGTTGAACTTCAATAATTTTATTGCACGGTAGTTGAAGAAAATTTCAGAATTTTGCGCGTGTTATACCTTCCACAAAATTACCCTTCCACGAAAACGTTTCATTACTCCCTCCCTCCCAGCTGAGGCATTGCTGCTACCAGAAAATGATTTGTAATATAAACATAATCACGATCACGATTATTTCCGACGACTTTACGTAAACTTTCTGATTTCCTTTTTTACGATTTATATTATTGGCGATTAAAAAATCAAATGCAAATTTGTATAATCAAACTATCTGTTTTTAATTGCAGATGTCCAGCCGGATGTACGTAATTGACGACAACTTCCTTGTATGCCGATTTACAGCGGAATTCACTATTTTTTTTTTTTTATTATTGAATTGCCGCCATTTTTCATAATGGATTGCCCTTAAAACTCTCGTATACAAGTTTAGAGAAAGAGCCAACTTGAAATCTACTTTGAAACATATAAACGCTTGATTTGCGATCCGTGATCAATGTGCATACTGCAAATAAATTTTACAACAGAAACGACATGGAAATTCTTAAAAGAGAATGTATCTATAAAACTCGGGGGCTAATTATCTAAACTCTTCAAAGTTTGATTACGGTGCTAGCTACGGTGATAGCGGATTAGCCAGCACACGTGAGTGATTACGTGTGGAAATTGGAGAAAGGGTGGCAATTGTAAGTAGGCCAACGTGCATAAAAATATGTGAGTTTATCTAGGAGTTCGTGATGCTTACGAAAAAGATTGAGAACGGGAATAAAAACATTCTATAGTAACATCATAATTGTATGCCTAGTGTTTTAAATGATAAATAATAATGTTGAGATTGTGCGAAAATAGCGTGGGAGTTTAGAAAGCCGAAAGCCAATATATAAAAAATAAATTCTATCTCTTTATCTACATTGCATTTCACCTTTGTTTCAATTCACTTTCTCGTCGGCCCTCCTAAATTAAATCTTTTTACATCCTTGCAGATATTGGGAAATAAAATGAAAGAACGAGCTATGAAAATGTGGAATGGGTCAGTGAGTAAAATGAGTAGTCGTCACCAGTGAAAATCAAATGAATCTTATCGAATAATGTATCGAACGATTAAACCATTAAGTTGTCCTTTATATACAGCCATAATTCTTTTGTAAGTGAAAGACACGTTGTGTTTTTTACACCCAGTTATTCGAATATTAGTTGTTACAAAGTTTTTTTTCATATTACACCAAGGTGAAAACATAGGCAGGAAACAAACATTCGATGAATATTTCAAAATCGTACCTGGGACGATCCCATACCGATGAGGTATAGCAATATTGCCGAAAACACGATAAAAAAAACTATCGTTTGTCGCATGATGACACTTCGAGATGTATCCGACGAATGGAGCACGTTAAAGCCTTGCAACAATGGGCTCCTTCGAATTTGAAGAAAAATAAGAAGCTGGGTTTTTCGGAGACTCGGACAGCTACGAAGGGCAGATCATTGGATATGCGTCTGGCGGATGGGCAGACCGTTGCTCGGCTTTATATACCCGTTTCCTCGAGGCTGGCACGCATGCTGATCGATTGGCTTATACTCCCTTCATATTTTCCCGCAAACCGCGAAAACATTTATTTCATGCGGTATATCAAGAAGTTATAAATCATTTTGCAGCGGCAATGATTAGTACTCAAATGCTGAAAAGGGGATGATTGCGGCGATGACGGGGTTGTACGGAGAAATACTACAAGGTAGTCCTATCGTTACAGCGTTTCCGTTAGATTTCACTGAAAATTTGCAGAAATGTTCTTTGATGTCATATGTAGATGTGTGTAAAATTTCAGGGGACTTTATCGACTCAAAAATCACGATATTTATTCTTGAAAATCGTCACTTTTCGCAATCTCCCATAAGAGCCCGTGTTAAATATCGCAACATTATACAACGAGTATCTGGATCATTTGGTCAATGAAGCCTGTTGAAATTTTGCACATATTTTTATATGACATCAAAGAAGCTTCGATTAGTTTTTATAACAAATCTTATGGAAACAAAATTCATGATTTTGTTTATTATATAACAAATAAACTTTCCGTAAGATCAATTTGAATTTTGTGTATGTTGTTCTTTAGTCAATTTGCAACAACTTTTCTTAATGAACTTTAACGCTTGGTTCACTTCCAATGTGAGAAAAAATGGGAATAAAATATTAATCCCCCACCCAACGATAGGACTACCTTAATTCTTTATTCGTAGACCCCGACATTGGGGCTGTTCGTCGTTACGCTGCGGAACGGCAATCAAGGGGGTATTCCATTTTACGAAACAGAATTTAAGACTTTTTTCGGGGTTAAGTAAAAAAAGACCATTCATATTATTGTTATCATCCATATTTTATCAGGCGTTTATTGCTATGCTAACTATGACGTTAAGAAAGAGAACGATTTTATTTTAGAAAAGTGAAAACATTCGCTGAATTAGTTATAAACCAAAATATCCACGGCCGAAAATATAGTCAATTACTGGGCCGAAAAAAGATATTTTACTCGTAAAGAAAAGTGCATTCTAAAAAAGCATCTATCGGAAATAAAATCTAAGAAAATATCGGAAAATCGCGCCATTGAAAATATGAAATTTAAGTTATGGAGTTTCGATGTTTTCTTTTCTTTACATATGATAAATTTAAAACTTCATTTTTCGTACCAACGAATCATCCGAATCATACGAATTTCCCGTATCAACGATAAGGGAGTATTTACTGAAGGCGCCCACAAAATTCCAAGTTAGTCGATTAAACCCTTGCCGCCATGAATGGTAGCTAAAATTTATGTTTTTCAGTATTTTCAATTGCTTTGCCTTGCAATATAAAAAATACGTTCCGTTACACGAAGAAATATACAATTAAGATTCAAAGTTGGTTTGAAAATAAAATCTTTCGAAAATAAAAATATACGGTAACAAGATTACAAATTACAGCCATATATGGCTGCATGAGATGTTTAATTAAATAGATTCCAAGGCATTTTAACTACCATCTTGACAAATATAGTGACCGAAAATACGCGTTTAAAATTTTTGATAAGAATTCGCACTGACATTAATGATAAGTTATAAGTACCCGTGAAAGAATTCAGCCAGGGCTTAGACTAGGTCTCGATTATTTTTCCCTGACACCCGACCAGGTTCCTTGGGGGCCGGTCACACTTTAACGATGAGGGCCTAAAGGGGCCTATGAATCAGGGCCCGGCTGGCTGCCTCAACAGAACCCTGCCAGAACAGAATCGAAACCATCAAGCAACCCTATTACGGTCCTATAATTACCAGCTTTATTAGTGGATACATGTCAAGCGGGATGTTTTGCAATAAAGAACACAATTTTCTTATTTTTCTGTTTCTTGTTATCCTTTATTCAAATAAAGGATTATTTATTATTCCTCGAAATAAAAAAATAAAAACTAGTTCAGTTTACAGAGAATACTGTCCATTATAAAGGAATATACATTGATTGAAGTAGCTTAGATTTAATAACATAGCTTAACGATGTAAAGCTTTAACGAGATCAATAGATTTTTCTGATTTTTGTATTGCGAAATTTATTTTCCAACATTCTAAATGTTTATAGAATACAAATTATTTGTGGTAGAATTCCACGCGTATGTTTATTTCAAGCGATCTAACCTAGTGTTTAACCGATACCTTAAACTTTATATGCATATATCACATCTATGGAAAATAAGTCTAAAAACTAGAATTTTTTATAAATAACTTTGGAAATATTGTATGTTCTGTAATAACTACTGCTCTGATGAATCCCGTTTGGGCCCTTTATCATTTACCTCGCTAGGACCTTTTTTGCATAAATAATCCAACCGTGTTATTTTCCTGTCGGGGCCTAGTCCGATTGTGTTGTGGAAATCCCTAGTAGGGAATCCATATTCAAACCCTCATGGGCCCCGAATTTTGTTATGGCTGCCCTCCTAATTTCTTTCGCGGGTAGAGAGTGGTATAAAATGATCCCTTGGGGTAAAACGATCCTCTTCTGTTCTGTTGAATTTACAAGTGCTATCTAATAGTCGAGTAAAAATAATAATTGAGGAAAAGTGGTGTTCCCCGCAGGCGTCTTATTGTTAGCATTCGAGTCAAGGTTAGTCAAAGTTTCAGGACATTCTGCGCGTTACGAAATATTTTATTGCAATGAAATGAAAATCGCCTTATTTGATGTAATGTGCTCAATAATTCAATATCGTGTAGTTTTTCTGTATATATATTTAATGGAATCAAAGTGTGTGTATTAGTTTCTAATATAATTCAACAACGTAATCTGCAATATTCTATTGTTGTAACTGATACCATGAGATTATGTTTTTATGTTT